>JAEPRD010000223.1:0-39313 GCA_016758985.1 Mucor saturninus | reverse complement strand
ACACCTTTAAATACATTATGAACTGTCAATGCAGAATATGGAAACTGTAAAATTCATAGGATACATCCTTTGATAGCCTTTGTCTGGAATTTTTTTTTATTCTATTTGTATGTATATATATATATATATATATATTACGTTAGTCTGAATCATTTTTTTACTTCTGTCTGAAATATATTTTTGTTCATCTGAAAAGATTTTTAGGTGTGTCTGAAAATAAATTTTCCTTGTCTGAATTTAAAGTGCTAATACTGTAATAAATCTAATTTTTCTTAAAAAGAATAATTATGTTTTCTTGTAAGGATATGGATCTCCAAAAAGATAAAGCAGGCGATAAATAGTTCTTTAACATTGATCTGCAATGATTGTAATATATCTTGGAATAATGTTATTTCAAAAAAAGCATGATACTCATTATTGCAACTCAGAGCTGGGTTGATATGAGCCGACCCGCCATACTGGATACCGCAAATAATCAATGCGCCACACGGAACGTGATTGTCTCTTGTTTCAGCAAAGACTTGATGATTTTTACAGGTAGGTAAAGGACACCACTTTTATTTTTATTTTCTCACGTCTGAAACTGATTTTATTTCATCAGAGAATTTAAAAAAAAAGAAATTTATTTAAAAATGATACAAGGGGGGGTTAGTTTAAGGGGGGAGGGGAAATAATACAAGAGAGAGAAATCTAATTCTTAATTTTCTCAATAACTGCATCACAACCACCTTTAGGAATGGCAAGGCCAACTTGGAGATTACTGGTATCATAAATATGATAGAAGTTATTAAGGAAAGCACCACCCAAAACCCAGTTCTTATCATCAGCAGAATTACGGTTAATCAAGGTATGACAAGATTCTTTGGTATCTTGAACAACGTAAAGTTTGGGAGGTAAAGAAACACGATAGCCCTTAAAGTCAATCTTTAAGGTAGGTAAAGTACTCAAGTCATCACAGCATTTAAACTTGTAAGTGTTATCAGTTGTATCGTAGGTAGCGTCGATAGAAGCATGGAGAAGATCGGCTTGTTTTGTGGGAGCAGAAATGTAGTTTGATCCGGTGCTTAATGAGGCCAAGGATTTAGGAGCTAACTTGATGTCAATTTTATCTGTTAATTTGACGCATTTAATTTCTGTCTTCCAAAAAGGTGAATCACCGTAGTCGCAGGTAGGTAATTTAAGATAGGCAACATCGCCTTTGTAAACATTATGATCAACACCACCGAAAATAAATTCTGCATCGGACTTTTCGTTATTTCTCTTTTGATAGAAGCCACCGGAGCCGGTAGTAACCATACCAAATTGCTGAGAGCCGGTGCCATAAGCACTTTGGAACCCATTTTGAGCAAAACCACCACCATTAGAAACTGCATGTATAAAATAAATAAAAAATGAGTAGGACATTCAAAAAAAAAAAAAAAAGTTTAGTCTAGAACATTACATTGTCGCTCTAATAAAAAAGAATAGGGCTTAGTTTAATCTTATGCTGTTATTATTATTATGTGCGTATAAGTGCTTACTTGTGGCTGAGCTGTTGGATGTCAAATAGTTGGTGGAGCCATCGGCATTGAAACCGCCTAAACCAAGAGAACCGACTATGGAAATAAATGTTTAGTCATTGTTATTATTAGGTCAAATTATGGCTACTTACGGTAATCTTCACCGCCAAGGCCCTTCACGCTGTATGCACTACCAAACAATTGATTTGATACAGGAAGGCCGGCTACAGAAATAGTATCCTATAAATAAACATGTTAAAAACAATGAACTAAAAAAATAAATAATATTTGTTTTGTTATTACTGTATAAAGCTTAGCATCGAGGCAAACACCTTCTGCATATTTGATGGACTGCTTCTTATGAAGATCGACTGCTGTTGAAGAAGCATTGGCATTGTAGAGATGAGATTGTTGACGACATTCTGGAGTATGACACTAAAGCGGTATGAGAAAAAAATAATAAAATTACGTCAAAATTTCTAGGTTACCTCAACAGCTGGAACCCAAGTTAATGAATTGCTGGTATCAAATACCACCGAGAAAGTTTGTGGAGGAGTACCTTTAAGCAAGTTAAAATATGATCTATACAACATTATCGTTTCTACATACCAACTTTGACTTTTGCTACGAGCTATTATCATTGAGTAAAAATGAGTCAAGGGGTATTTTTCTAAGTAAAAGACAACATACCAAACCATCTTTTATAGTCATGGGTTCTCTTTTTAAGGCACATCTTTTTTCAAGCGTGGCTGCTGAAGTGCTTGATACTAAAAATACAGCTGCTGATAATAATACAGAAAAACGCATTTTTGTTGTCTATCGATTTTTTTTAAAAAAAGAAAAAGAGAAGAGGAAAAAGAATGAAGGGAAACAATTTGTTTTAATACTAAATGGGCTGCGTTTTTATATGAAAAAAAAAAAGGGGATAAATGATTTTTTGGTGTAACAAAAAACCGTTTAAAAATAATTTTTTTCCTTGTGACTATGCCGGTACGGAATCAAATGTCCTTTGAAGCTAAATGACTTAAAATAGATCGACGTCAAAAAAAAAAAAAAAAAAAAAAAATGTTGTCATGACACTATGTTCTGGACTATTTAAGGTTTTTTTGTTGTTTTCGAACGTCCTTTTTGTTGCCAGGAAGAAGATATATTTATACACACTCGATTTTAATTAAATCATGCCTGCATCAATTAATAATAATTAATGGCAAAAGGTTATAAATTAATTTATTTCAAAAAAATAAAAGCCCCATACGATATATGTGTATGTGTATGTGTGCGTGTTCACTCTTACAACAAAAATAACTGTTGATGTTTTAATAACAGAAACTGCGCATTAGTGTAAACAAATACTCAGGTTAGAAACCAAGTGGTTACACCGGCGACGAGCATGAGTACACTCTGACCTACACCATACGTGGCTGACATGGAAGTGCTGGCTGCACCCGTCGTATTGGTTGCAATAGAATTAGTCGGAACTACTATAGTAGGGGTGTTGCTTGGCAGTTTTGTCGACGAGACCACGGTTGGCACGGCAACGCTACTACTACTACTGGTTGTTCTAATAGATTAATATGAAAAAAATGGAAATAATAACGTTAATATCTAAACTTTAACATCAGCCACTTTTTTCTTTTGTGCTTTACGTATTATAGGTCTTCGCAATAGAGCAAAAGGTATCTTTTAGTCCTTGTGAAGAGCCTCTACCTAAATCTTGAGGACAGTTATCGAAGCAAGATAATTTAGCGGTATGCCACTAATACAAGAGTTAGATTTTTATATGTGATTAGGTGTATTGCTAAAAAGCTACCTTACACAGACAGGCATAATCTATTAAAAGAAGAAGGTTATACAAAGGAATGACGAATGGAAATTTCTAAATATATTACCTTGGTCTATACATGTTTTGAGATAAGTATCTTCATTTGAAAGACAGGTATTCAATCTAAGAATATAAAATATTATTCATGTGTAACATACAACGCTTGTTGTTAAATATAGACATACACTTCTTGTGCTGCACATGATGGCGATTGAGCAGATACAGATTGACCTAATAGAACAATAACGGAAACAATAAAAGCGTACTTCATAATTGTAGAGGAAAAAGAAAGGACAAGATGAAAGAAAATAATTAAATATATAGCAAAATAAAAAAAAGGAGCTTCACTCCTAAAAGTAATATTTTATTCTTTCCTGCACACGGATTTAACTGTAATAGAATCAGTTGACCAAAAGAGAATTTTTTGTATATGCAGGAGTCTCTCAAAGTCGACTTTTCCTCTTGTTCACAAATAAAAGAATTTGGTCCATCGATTCTTTACTCTCCATACACAGACTTAATTGTTTCATTTCAATATCATTAACTAAAAGCAGCTTTTCTCGTTCATTGTCGCGTATTAATTTCTTGGTAATTCCCATGGCTACGCCAGAGAATTCCGCCGCTTTTTCTGCGATTTCCAGTATTTTTTCTTTGAATCCTTCCAATGGTATTATTTGACTAATAAATCCACATTGTTCTAATTCTTGGGCTGTGAATGTACGACCCATCAAGAGCATCTCATTGGCTTTACTGGGTCCCATTATTTTAGGAAACAAAATCGATGAGCAACCTTCCGCACAGAACCCTAATTTCATAAAGGGTGTACCAAATGTGGCTTCAGGTACAGAATAAACAATATCGCATAATGCAAGTGATGTAACACCAAATCCAATAGCTGGTCCTATTGTTGTAAAAATTAGGTAATCGTTTTGTGTATCATAATTATAGCAAATAATACCATTCACACCAGCAATCAATAGTTTTGGAAAATTAATAAGTTCATCCACTAAAGTTCTGCTGCATTATTAGTTTTGATTTAACAATAAATTATTATTATAAACATGTACTTTGTCACGTTTCTTCTCTTTTTTGAATTTTCAACACCTTCGGGACTAGTGTCAGGTGCTACTAGTTCTTGTCCTGAAGTATAATATTTTCCCCTACCCGTTAGAACAACTACTTTAACTGCATCGCAAGTAGCGGCCCACTGAATAGCTGCAAGCCAATCCTTTAAATAAATGTGTATCAATTTCTGTCAGAAATAGTTATAAAGCTTTTCAGACTTACTCTGTATGATAAGGCAGATAATGCATTATAACGTTTGGGTCTACTAAACGCCAACTCAACAACCCCTGTTGCAGATAATGTTATTTCAAGAGTTTCTAATAAAGGAATTGTCGAGGCCATTTTATTCGTTTCTTTCTTTTTTTTTTATATATAAAAAAATAAAAAGGTGATATTTATATATTGAAAAAATAAAAGTGTGAGAAGTTATGTGACTTTTAAATGCAATATCGCTGACTCATGAACGTCTTTTTTTGCTGAGACTCAGTTTGTTTCTTTTCTGTTTTTTTGACAACTGTAAGCTATGGAAAACCGGTTTATTAAACAAGTCATCGTCCGTGTCTGATAATTCAATAATATTTTGACTGAAAAATGAGGCATCCAGTGGTCTTTTGTGAGAAGTGGGTTCATTGTCATTACCGGAAAGGGGCGGCATATCAATATCCATAAGACTTATCACTTGCTTTTTTTCTATCACTTCCTCTTCTGTTATATTCTTTTCTGGTATAATGTCTTCTATTATGTTCTTCTCCAGTGTAACGTTATTTAGTGTGTATTCCTTTATTCGGTCTTTCTCCAGCGTATTCTTCGTCACTACTTCAAGTATACCTGCCTTGCTTCCTCCCTTTGGAGCATGGTTAGGTGCTTTCATTTCACTGTTTTCTAAACTTATCTCAAGCTTCTTAGATTTACCAAGCTTAAGTTTTTTAGTAGGCTTTTCGAGTTTTTGGTCCACGATCTCTGACACGGTGTTATCATATTCAAATTTTTGAGTTGTAACTTTTTGTTGAGTTGATTTTCCAAAGTTGGCTAATTTGCCTAGATTAACTATTGTGACTTTCTCTGGGCCTTTTTGTTTACAAAGTGATTTCTCTTCATGTTGTTTAGCATTATCACCATCTATAGCTTTACTGGATGTTACTGTTGACTTTTTCTTCGATAATGACAAAGACGATTTTAATTTCTTTACTGGCTCTTCCTCTTCGATAACCATCTTTTCCACTTGTGTTTGCACTACCGATTCTTCATCCTACAAACAGTCAATCAATGGACCCAAGAAATTGTATAAGACTTACATCGAAAGCCTCTTTTGACGCAAACTTCTTTGTGTATTCTATGGCATTTCTTTTAAACGTAGGATAATCCAATTGGTACTCTTTGGCGATATCAGCATCAAGAGGATCATCTGGATTAGGTGCGGCTAATAATTGTCTGAGGCTTGTTAATGCTGTTCCTAAATTAATAGCTGGTTTCCATTGCCCCTTTTCGCCTGTTTTTAATATATCGGCGCATATCCGGCCCGTGTCGTCAATATTCGGGTGGTAGATAGTAGTAATGAATTTTATCTGTGGAGGTTGGAATGGATAGCGATCAGGTATTTGAATAGATAGCTTGAACAGTCCTGCCTCATAAGGCGAGTCAGGTGGTCCTTGGATGTCTGTAATGTTGTTAATGATAAAGGCTAATCTTATGATATTCTACGTACATGCTTCTAGGTCGGTGATAACGTCGTCTTTGGGAAAACAGGTAATGCCTGGTGGTGGATCTCTATCTAAATCCACTAAGAAGTACGGATTAGTTTTAGTAAATCCCAATGCAAGCTAAACTTACAAAGTTCTTTATGGATTCGTTTTGTTGCGATTTCGTTCAACATGGATAAAAAATAAAAAAATAAAAAACGCCAAAAACGCGGAAAGGTAATTTTTATTAAACGCGCAGCTGTGTGCCAATTTTAAACCTTGACCCATTTCCAACCACCTTTTAGAACACGGACCCAGCCAGCAAAAAGAGAGCCTACAATGATTGTACAACCAGCCCATAGAGCACCATTCACATAGTTTGGCGGAGAAGCCTTGTTGATCAATTGGGAGGCAATAGGTGTACCAAACATATAACCAAAAATATTAGTGGTGTAAAGCAAACCCACAGCAGGCGAAATATGTTCCAAGCCAACAATTTGAGGTTGTACAGTAGGAAACAAAGCTACATAACCACCACCAAAGAAACCATACAATACTGCAAATATCCAAAGCGTTGCTTCGTTATGAACATTTGTCCAGATTAAAAGACAAGTTAAGCCACACATGAATGTGCAAAGAAACAAACTATTAAATCGACCGAATTTATCTCCCATATAGCCAGTACATACTCTTGCTACGGCATTGACGGCTGACATAATTGCCGAAAGATTCGTACCAACCCAAGGATCCAAACCGAGTGCATTGGCATGAGAAGGTAATAAAAAGAAGGGAGTCATATAGCCAAATGTAGTAATCAAACCATGAAAGAACATGACAGTAAACATTGGATTTTTAAACAAGTACCAATTGATAACTTTTCTTCCGCCTCCTGTTTTCTTAACATCGCCAAAAGGACGTACAAAGCATGTAGCAAATGATAGTAACACAAACACAATAATACCATCGATACGAAGAGCCCAACGGTAACCAATGGAATTGATGGCCGCCATACTGATATTGGAAATGACAAGTCCGCCTACACCTGAACCTGCGAATGCTAAGCCAACAGCCAATCCTCTTCTTTCTGAAAACCATTGCTGCGGTGCACCAATACAAGGCAGACTTACAAAAGAAGCACCCAGACCGAACATAACACCCTGAGTTAAAAGTACATGCCAAACTTGTGTAGCGAAACTAGCTAAAATTAAGGCAGCTGTGCACAAAACAGTGCCTGTAGCTAGCATGTATTTGTAACCCATCTTTTCAATGACCAATTGATTGATGGGACCTGTAATGAAAAACAGGGCTACACAAATAGAACCGACCCAAGATAAGGTGCTCATTTCACCAACATATACGTGTGTTTTGTAATAATTGAGGAATACACCCCAACTGTAATTGTACCCGAATCTAAAACAAACCCATTAGTCATGATCCCAATGGGGGATCACCTAAAATTAGAACTTACATTGCAAACATACCCTGTATAATTTAAATGTCAGATTTTTGCCTTTTTATTTGTTTATAATGCCTGTCTTACCATAAATGAAGCTGTTACAACAAACCATCCCCGGCCTCCGTCAGGTGGAGTAATATATTCTTCATTTATTGATTTTTCGGTGTCTGAAGGATCTTCTTTGATGGTGGCTTCCTTCGACATTTCGGAAGATGAAAAAGGGTGAAAAAGGAAAAAGAAAAAAGATTTTTTTCATCTCTTCTTTTGTGGTTGGATTGGGACGGCAGATGAAAACTGGATACAGTCTTTCCACTTTCGGTCGACCACTATAAAGAAACAACATGCCAATTTTTCAATTCTTAATCCTGTTTGTTTTGTCCCTTCTCAAGCTCAGAGACAGCATCTTAACAGTATTTCTGGGCTTCATTTATTTTTAATGTTTTTAGTGAACATCAAGGCGAACCAATGTTCTGGCAAATGAATGTTTCTTCAAATACCACTCCCTTGACAGTTATTATTTCTCAGCATTCAGAGTCCCGTGCCTCTCACATAGTCCTACAGCTTTTATGAAATTAGTTAACAAATGCTGGGGATAGGCTTTGCTTATTGTATAATTCTGTCTTTTTATCGATTCTTAATAATATATTGTTAAGCGTTGAATGCAATGGTCAAGTAAGACACTGAACACAACATCGAATCCGCCCAACCACGCAACGCATTTTTAAAGTAGCATGGTTATCATTGGCTATTTCCATTTATAGTAAAGTATTAATTTTTTACCACACCAGCCTGGTAGATGGGAGCCTTGGGTTTATAGTAGCCCTTAGGTTTGTAGAAGCTAATAAATTTTGATTGCGAGTACTCAAATGTTTTTTATAGAATTGGCCAAATATGCTTGTTGTTTAAAGTAGGAGTTAAACCAAATTAGTCTAAAATAATATGGAATTTGACCTCAAACGTTGATTTTGCCAATCGCCAAATTTCACTTTTCTAATCGAGACCCAATAGATAAGGATTAAGTGATCATCCTTCTCCTCAATCTAGAAGCGAGATCCTTTATAAAGTGCTGCCGGCCGTAATATATTAAAATTATATGATTAGTGTATATTTATTACTGAGAATGGCCTGCAAATACCAAAATTGGATTTTTTTTGAGAATTTAATGTCAGTTTTCATGCTTTTTTTTTTTATGAAAGTTGATGTGTTGAGGCACAACGTATCAATAATTAAGGATATGAGAGCTACTTTACCAATTTTAACCGCCCAAAATACGTTAAAGAGGAACGACTAATGTTAGTTTTTTTGTTCTAATTGCAGATACTGACCGAATTGGAAGAGATGACTTCACGACTTGATTTGTAAAAGTTCTGATAGCTTTAGATTATAGTTTTTGCATTGACGACTTCTCGCAGAATTATGCCCCTCCTCTTGGCAGGAGCTACATTTACTGCTGGAGAATGATGTTGCTGAAGTGCTAGCTTGGCGACTTCTCTTTGTACTCTTTTTTGCTATTATTACATTAGGAGAGTCTTTTCTTTTGATAGCTTTATATACAAAAATTAGCTTGTGATACATTGGAAATGTATAAAGTGTGACAGTATGTAGAAAGCTGATTATCTTTGTTTTCAGCCCTCAGGTTCGAGATTCTTACTCGTGTATGATCGTAAAATAAAATAAACAGAAGAAAAAAATCCCGTTAACGTATAATTATAAGTAATTTTCCCATATTCAATTTTGTCATAGCGAAGGTAGATATTTAGATCGATTGAGTATTTCTCTTATTCTATATGAATATATACATATATTTACGTCAGTCTGAATTTTTTTTTTTACTGCTGTCTGAAGTATATTTTTGTTCATCTGAAGACATTTTTAGGTTTATCTGAAAATAAGTTTCTCGAAGTGCTTATAACTAATGACGATTGTACTGCAGAAGTACTTCCATCCTAAGCTTCTACATAGAAGTAGGCAGAGAGAATCTTCCAGCTAGTGACCCGAAGGTTCGACTTGTAAAGCTAGATGTAGGATCTCCAATTACTTTATCAAGCACATTGCTGTGACGGTTGTTGCCCGAGGGGGTTTTATCAGTCAAACATGCAAAAAGCGGGACTTTTTTTTTTTCTTCCTAACTTCACAATATGACGACTTCAAAGTACGAGGAATCAATAAAAGAACTTGGCTCACAAGATGATACTAAAAAGCTCAAAGCATTGAGATTTATAAAGAATTCTGTTATTGGAAACAAGACGAAAAAAGAGTTATACATTAAATTAGGAGTTGTTCAAAGGTAATTTAGCACATGGCGGCAGCAGGTAAACATAAACTGACCAATACATGGAAAAAACAATAGGCTCGTAGAATATCTGTCTTGTCCAGATAATGGTTCTTATCAACTTAAAATACAGGCTGCTACTATACTTGGCAGTATTGCCTATGGTAAGAGCCATTCATGACAACTTGAAGTCGGGACTAAAGGGAATTATGCATTTTAGGTAAAGATGAGAATGTGTCTGCGGTAGTTACTTCTGGTGCTGTCACACCTTTGTTGAATACCCTCTCACTACCACGCGACAAGCCTATTATGGAGTCTATACAAGAGCGAAGGAAACTATTAGAGGCGACCACCCGAGCTTTAAAAGCAATTTTCGCTTCTTCTCGCACTTTGAAATGTGATACGTTTAGCGTACGTTTTTTAATGTTTTATCTTACCGTTTATATAATACTTACCCATATTTGCAGAAGAAACATATAGAAGATTTGGTACTTATACTAGAGGCAACATCAAACTTTCTTGGACACGAGCCGCAAGGAAATGTCTCCAGTGAGGGTTTATCCTTCGCCATGATTGCCGAATTTACTGCCGCCATTATTGCTAAATGTTGTGATACACAAATTCAACAGAGTCAACTAGAGGAAGCTGGTGTTATTCAACCATTGATTAATTTATTACATTCAGGCTGTATTAAAGCACAAGAAGCTTCCTTGGATGCCATCGCTACATTGTGTCGCGAAAACAAAGAGCTCGGCGAAACAATCATTAATTCAAAATGTAAGAACATACACACTTGATTTAGTTTACTTTTACTAAATTTGTTCAAGCTCTAAATACAGACCAAATAACCACAAACACAATGCTTGATTTCGTGAAGGACAAATGTCCCAACATGAGATTAATAGCTGCCACTTGGTAAACGGAGTTGATCTTTTTCTGAGTATTGTGACCCTAATATAATACCGTTTTATTAGTTTGACAAATCTATATCGTACAGGTGTATTTTCTGAGCCATTCAATGAAATTATTTTAATTGTTCTCCCGGCACTCGTTAAACTGTTGCAGGACCCTACCGATGATGTACAAGAAAGAGCACCGCTTGTGTTAGCCGACTTAATAAAGGATAGTGAAGAGATGCAAAAGGCAGCGTTCGACGCTGACGCAATTTCCCGGTTATCCGAACTTTTAGCCAGTGTCTCATCTAAAGATTCCGAAGAAGAGACTTATCCTCAATTAGGTGTACCCGGTCTTGGCAGCGTTACTAAACGAAAAGAAAAAATCAAGGAGAATTCCTTAATTGCTATTGCGGCAGCTACTTTATTGAAAGAAGAATGTCGCACACAAGCTATCGAAGCCCGAGTTTTGCCGCATGTTATTTCAGGACTCACAAGCAGACAGCCAAATGTACGTTTAGCAGCCTGTCAATGTGCTAAATCATTATCTCGAAGTGTTAGTCATTTGAGGACTAGTTTAGTCGATGCTGGTATAGCGCCACCTTTAATTAAACTACTGCATGATGACTCTCTTGTTATACAAGCAGCAGCATGTGGTGCTTTATGTAATCTTGTACTCGACTTTTCTCCCATGAAGAAATGCGTAATTGAAGCAGGAGCCATTACAAGATTTGTGGAATACTCCCAATCCGATGACACAAATTTACAGCTAAATGGTTTATGGGCATTAAAAAACCAGTTATTTAGAGCAGACTTACAAGCAAAGAAAGCAGTTATGGATGTATTGACTTATGATGCGCTCATTGAATTATTACATGAACCTAATCCTACTATCCAAGAACAAGCACTTGAAATCGTTCGTAATTTAGTCTATGGGAAACAGGAAGATACTGACTGGGTGATTGAAGGTATCGGAAAAGATGATTTACTGGATGTACTTGAGAGTAAATTACAGGTTACTTCAGCAATGGGTTTGGAAGATGAAGTTTTACCCGTGGTTAGTTCTTTTTTTATGCATAAGTAAGTATCAGCTATTAATTTCGAGTCAGACATTGGTACCTGCACTTTATATAGTAGTAAACATGTCGAGTAACGCAGAAGCTCCCAAAATGGCACTTATGAGCAGGTCGAATATTGTCAATAGTGTTATTCATCATTTGGTAAGATCCTGAAAATCTTCACTTAATTTTCTAACTAAAACATTGGTGTAGTCTCACGAAGACTCCTCTGTTCGAGTCACTGCAGTCTGGTGTATCATTAACTGGACTTGGGCCAGCACTGATGACAATCAAGAAGGTAAAAACACCTAATATGGGGTTTATCGTTGCTAACTTTAAACAGATTTGATTACGCGTTGTCGTCGCTTACGGGATTTAGGTATCGAAGAAAGGCTTCTAGCCATGAAGAAGGATTCCAGTCGAGATGTCTGTGATAGGGCAACTACTGCCTTAGAACAGCTTAATGATGTACTTGCAGGACCTTCTTCAAATTAATAATAAAAATAGTAAAATTTTATTTTGATACGCGTCTTTTAAGAGCAAACACTGTTGTCTGCTTTTGCATTTAAAATAAGTGCAACAATCAATCCGTAAAGGCCAAGAACTTCGGCAAAAATCAAGATCAACACCATTGTAACGAATAAACGACTTTCTCTGACATATCCACGAACACACTTTTTAAAAAAAGTTTAGAATAACTTAGATAGCAAAGGGGGTACTACTTACATAATCACCGACAATACCAATAGCATAACCGGCGGCTAAACCGCCCATACCAACAGATAAACCAGCAGCTAAAGCAATGAATCCACTAAAGAATAGAATAAGAATACATGTATTTGTTTTTTTTTTATTTGATTCTTACGAGAATAAGGAATAACCGCCTGTTGGTGACACTGCCAAACGAAAAAAAAAAATATGTAAAAAAAAAAATAACAATAACGGAATAGCAAACTTACATTGACCGGCTAAGAGAACAGCAACAACTAAGCCGTACACAGCAATAATACCACTCATGACAACTGGAATTAAAGCCTATACAAATTGAAGACGTGAATATACCGACAAGTGTTTCAGTGACAAATAGTATACCTTCATGACCAACTCGGGCTTAAAAGAACCAATACCGGCAATTCCGATACCAGCTTTTGAGGTACCATAAGCAGCACCAATGGCTAAAAGAAACAGTCAATATAATTTCAGAGTGAAAAAGACCTATCCAAAACTTACTACTAAAGGCCATCTATAAAATGAAGGGGTTAAAAATATTAGTTTCATCAGGATTAAAAGCGTGACATTCATCTACGTTACAGCACAAAATACACCAGCAAACCCGAAAAAGGGTGCGTAATTTGGGCAGTAAATCTCTGATTCCGACATGGTTTATATAAGTGCAGTTGTTTAAAAAAAAAAAAAAAAAAACGAAAGAGACAGCAGAAAAGAGAGTTTGAAAATGCACACCGAACCTCAATTGTCTTAAAAAACGTAATCGACGTCATCATAGCCGTTTTGTGTTGCTGGATTTGCTGTTACACATTGCTTGACATTTTTCTTTAAGCTGGAATAGAGTCCTAAGTGATGTAAAAATTTGATAAACTTTGTCTTCTTCGATAATGTGATATTATCAACACCGATAATTATAAGGTAAGTGGTGCTCTCTGCAAAAAGCGCTGAATAATAAGGCAAAGGAGTATCAATGCGGTCAACAACATCCAAATCAATTTGGTCAGGAGAAGGAAGAGCGTTTCACGCCATAAAGAGAATAGGCACATTACGTTAAAAATAAGGATGAAGATTACTATAAACATCATAAATTTGGTCAAAACTTACGATCTGTCTAAAAAATCATTTTTATTTTTATTTGAAAATGCTTAAAAATAAGGTAAGTATATAAATTTTCTTTCTATCAATCGTGGTAACAATAGATCAATCTTCAGCAGCGCATATATTCAATATACAAGAGTTTAACAACCACACAGTAACTGCGTCATTTTATCTTTTCCGTGCCACATACGATAGGAGATATTATAAATTTTGACAACAAAAACAGGGCCGACCTCTATTTTTTATTCCTGCAACGATAAAAGATAAGAAGATTGGAAATGAAGACAAATAGCGCGCTTTCTTGCTTATCATTTGACTAGGATTGCATGAGTTCTCTTATTTTCTCCTTTACTTCCTTTCATCTTTTCTTTTCCCCGTTCTGCTTCAAATTATTTTATCGTCGCTTAATTGAATATGCCGCTAAGTTAGGATGTTTACCTTTTGATCAGCGTTTTTCTGTACTCCATGATACAAATGAAAGCTTTACGCGGTATTTTTCCATTATATTTAAAAAGAGCAATTTTATTTTTAAGCATATACTTCCCACGAGCATTGTGTACCGACAAATCTTTAGACAAGGACATTATTTTCCAAAAAATGGTCTTGGTAATCATTGTCTTTTTATTTTGTTACTTACAGTAAATAATTGAGACAGTCATATGAAAGTATCGATTTATGTATTTGCTAAATTGTATATCAATGACTGCAGTAAATCATATTAAACTACCAGTATCCAGTGATACTGGCACATGCTGCTTTCCAGTCCAGTTTAATTACAGTGCAAATACAGGCATTATCGCAGATCGATGCAGACGTATCTTTACTAAATATATGCTTACCCCCTATACAGAGGTTTTTTTGGATATTAAAAATACGAAAGAACTACTCTATTTATAACTGGTAGCCTCGGGGATTGGTGAGTTTCACAAAACTGGACAGGGCGTTCATGCTCAATGTGTGACGGACTTTCCTAGTATATGCAATTGTTTTTTGGGGTGGAAATTTTAACATCATAAGATGTATGCTCAACGCCCTTTGTTTATATTCCGTAATGATCGAAATTTGATTAAAATAAACTAGTTAAATTCTACGGAAAGCTCAAATAGAGCGACTTTTTATCAAGTTTCCTTTTCCACATCTCGCACAAAATTTGGACCGTTGATTTCATAACGTTCTTCAGGTACTTATTTACTGGGCAAGTTGGTGTTACTTTACAACTTTGTTTATAATATAATTTTTTTAATGCTTTGAACAGGCACTGTAGACATAAACTATGTTTTATATAGGTAATTAAATTATGCAGGGTAGTTTGCTCCTTTCATATATAACTCACTAAAAGTGTAGGCTGTAGCACAAACGTCAAAAACATTTGAGTCAAGCGGTTCTCAATTTTTTTTAAGGTTACTCTTATCGTAAGAAGTAAAAACTTTCATACTGTTTCAGTGATACTTTGATTAGTCTTTCGCAGCAGATTTTTTTGGCTTACCAACGAATTTGCCATGCCTTGAATCAGTCTAAAGAGTCTATCAACCTCTATGAAAATGCAGCTCCATCAATGAGTGAGATCAACAGTTTAACACCCGGATAGTAGTATGCTATAAGCTTGAATCAAACTAATTTTTGGGTACTAAGAGAATTATTTTTTCAAAATTTAATAGCTTACAAAAGCCTGTGTATATATATAAACGTAATTTGGACATTACAACTAGCTTTAATCACACATGATTAAAATTTTATATGATATGTGGCTATTGCCAAAGATCAATATTCTGGTAATGATCTCTCGTGTTTTTACTATGATACTTTGTGGATGCAAGTAAGAACTTCAAAATTCGTGTCTTGTTTATTTCGATTTGGTCTAGCTGGAACTGACATCGCCTGTTTCTTAAGACTTTTACTGATTAAATAAATAATTACTGGCTTTAAAGTTAAATCTATGGTCAAGCTTTTTGATACTCACCCCAATAGGAGCATAAAAATCGATTCGAACAATATTTTGATTCGATGTTTATCAAATGCCTATCTTAGCCTGCAGAGTCGCCTTCAAGTAACCTGCATTAAAGGTACTTTTAAGTGATATTACCATCTTCAGAGTTCACTCGTCATGTTACACTTAGTAGTGTCATAAAAGTTCAGTTTCCATATATGAGTATCTCAAAGATATAAATTTCTTACCAAATAAGTAGTTTTTTTTCAACACGCGCTATTTCTATACATACGTTTCGACGTAACCACGGTCTGTAAACTTTTGATACATGCACAGTCGCAGGTACAAAAAAAAATTATTAGTAAAGTTAAAAAATATTTTTCTGTAAATATAATTCAGTTGAGAAAGGTTATTACACCATTAAATAATCTAAACTTTGACAGCCTTTGCAATTGCAATCTGATTTCTATGTAGGCCCGTTAAAAGTTACAAGTGCAGGAATTGTGGCTTGGCCAAAAAAATCTGAAAAATATGACATATTGCCTATTGACACTATATTATATGATAAATAATGAGTTATGCAGTTTTTCGTGGATATGTATCGTCATTTTTATGTATAATGCGTAAAAGTTTATTTCGAAATTGTATAGATTAATATTAAGATTGCTTGCATTCGGGGGCATTTTCGCCCTTGGCAGGCTACATGATAAACGGAGATTTAGTAAAAATAGCTGGAAATACAATAGGGTACTTACGGCAGTGTCGTCATCATCATCTTCATCATCTTCATCCTCTTCATCGTCGTCCTCTTCATCGTCCTCCTCATCCTCGTAATATTCATCCTACGAGTATGTCAATATTTGTCAAAACGTGATACTCAGCGATTGACATTATATACTTACATCAAAATCCTCATCTTCATCATAATCACCATATTGGAGCGCTTTACCGGTGAAGTAGTCAACAGCATGAGGAATGATTTTATCCTTGAATTCTTCACCCATTTCATAATCAGCCTCAAGTTTAGCATCCAAACCCTCTGCCTCTTCTTCGTCGATTTCCTCTTCAGCATCAGGAATAGTAGGTGGACTGAAGAAATAGAAGAAGGAGTTTGAAGGGACAGTACGCTTGACAACACGAGTTTTGTTTGTCCCCTTGTGGCGTTGTTTCTTTGTTTCTATGGTGACAGTCAAATCTTTACCTTCCTTCCACTCAACCTGACAACCTTCAGCATGGTCATAGACGAATTCACCACCATAAGCATGATCTTGGTAATAGTAAGTCTTTGAAAGCACCTTATTCTTAAAGTAATCATTTTCACTAAATTCGAAATCAAGCTTAAATCCAGGTTGTTCCATATACGACATGCGAACATCAATTAAATGTTTCAAAGCATCTTCGTCTTCTTGAGTAATTGTTTCAGTGATTTGGGGATGATTTTTCAAGAGGGTTAACCAAAATTCAGGAATACCCTTAATATCTTTATCATCCTTTTCTTCTGCCTTTTCTTCAACTTCCTCCTCAATCTCTTCATCGCTATCATCTTGATCCACCTTTTCACCAGCAGCGACTTCCTCTTCGGTAGGTTCATAAGTACCAGTAATGATTTCAGCACGTTGGTTATACAAGGGTTGATAAAGCAAAAGATATTTCTTTTCTAAAGCTAAAACTTCTTCTTGAAACTTAATTTCAAGGTCAGCATGTTTGGATTGAAGATATTTGAGTCCATTAAGACGACGTTTAACAGAGGTGGGCAAGGATTCGATGTATCCAGAGGGGCGACCAACTAGTGTACCTAATTTACCTTGGAGCATACTTAAAAGAGCGGGGTTACTAGTGAATGCTCCAGCAAGGCTAGATGTATTGTCAGCTGCGCCTACATGGATCGCGTAATCAATTATTATTGTTATTATATGGGGTGGAGGGGGTCTAGAATAAGACTAACCCCAACAAATATCTTTTTTAATTTTAACTTTCTTACCTTTCTCGGAATCTTCTGAGATAGCAGGAATCGAAGGACGATAGCTGGAAGTTATGGGAGCAGGGTTGATGGGCGTATTTTGAGGTGTAGGTGCTGTAAGATTGCCATTCTTATTTTTGATGTCGACACCAGAAGCTAATCATCTCTTCTTAGTACAGACACATTCTTTTTTTTATTCTTGTCAATGTCTTACCGGACTGCTGAGGATCCATTTTTTTTTTAAAAAGAATAGCAAGCGAGAATGAAAAGGATTTGTTGTGCAAAAAAGATTTTTTTATAATTTATAGTGCTCACAGCACAAATTCGCGTACTTTAAAATGTTAGACGACGTATATCTGATTGGTCAATTTATGCTCTACTTCGTCATTATTCATTTTTTAATCCGTGCAAGACCGAGTTTGAATCAAGATCATCATATTTTACATCTAAGAGAGCTTACAATATTCCCAATTTGTATTTAGATAATGTTAATTTTTTCTTGACGAACGAAAAATACTTTTTAAGATGTGTAGTTCACCATTTTAAGACAAACGAAAAATAAGATTTAGAAGAAGTTAGGTTAGTTTTGAAGCAAAGTGAATATAAGCTTTAGACGTTTAACTTTAGGACATTTAAACAGTATAAGTTATGTGAATATGGTCATCTAAATACACTAGATAAGCTGTATTCATTGCAACGATGACTGTGGTGGTGAGGTTGTTTTACGTTGAAAGGGCGTCGGTCTTTTTTGTCTGCCAAATGCTGATACAACATCCATTTTATGTAACAGTCCAGTCACTAAAATTTAAGAATAAATAAGCAAATCATTTAAATAAATATATTATGAAATTAGAATAACCTTTAATGATGCATATAAACATATACTTGTATATGTTGAGGATATCATAGATATAATAATAAAGTTAATTATCGCATCACATTAGGGATGGATAGTAATATAAAAGTTAATCATAATCTACACATTACCCTGCTTGTTCTCATCCTACCGTTGAAGTCTGTACACAGGACACAACCCTCTGGTGAGTAAGTATTTATTCTGCAAAAAGCAATACAATTGAATAGGCCTATACTATAGAATATTAATAGATCCCGGGCATAAATATTACTCTTGTCATTCAATGTTATTATAATAGCTGATCCCTCTGACTGATATTTATATACTCAGTATGGAAGGGCCAAATTTAAAGACATGCTGATTATTTACTATCACCAGGTTATTACATCATGATTAAACAAGGCGCTGAATATTCTCCATAGAGCTATTTAGTCTTTATAGAAATATCCATAGTTTTTTCTCATAGACCATAATACCGTTTTAAATTATTTTTTTTTTCGTCCGAAAGAAAGTGGTATCCAAGTTCTAACAGTATTACTTTTGGTTTTCCTTCTATTCTGTTCTCCATGCAAAACAATAATCATAAGATTCGCAAATAAAGTACAATATAAATACTCGCAGCTAACATGGAGGATACTCGTTAGTCTTTTCTCTTGTCATTTTTTTTTCCGAATAAAATATATCTTGTTATTGACTCGCCGTTTTTCTTTGTATCATTATTTTCTATTTTATTACACCTATTTACAGTATGGTATAGTGTGTGTCAATTGATAAACAGCCAAAGAATTACAAGCGTCTTCCAAGTTCTAGTTAGTGTATTTCAGAAGCTTGTTCTGAAATTGAAATTTTTTAAAATGATCGTCGAAACATTGGAGCTTAAACTTCCATATTTTCTTTATTACAAGGGTTTAATGCTTCTACCAATAGATAGGTTTAGTAATTCATTTAAAAGACCAGTAACTTACATAAATAACCAATTAACAGCATATCCCAAAACGCTCCGTAATTGAATCAATCTCTCGTAGATACTGTTACCAATTTATTTGCCCAAAGGAAATCCTACCTGGCCTGAATAATATGGCATAAATAACCGAATAAAAACAGCTATTCAAGATATGTGCTGACCTTTAAAGGAGGTACTGAACAAGAGAGTTACATTGACCGAGCTTGTAAAGAATCCAGGTGTATTTGTCCCAATTATTTCTTAATGAAAATTTGAACAAAATTGATTACCACAACCCTTATGATGTGAGGCAACTTCTACGGCCAAAACTCATTTCGGTGCTAACCAAAACCATCAGCATACTGGAGATCAATTACAATAAGTCTAAATGCCTTGTCATGTTTCGCAAAAGTGTCATTGCCGCAAAAATTCTAAAGGCAGCTAATATTGTTCTATGATATTTTCAATTTTAAAGAATTGTTATTCAGAGAGCGAGTATAAAGATTGTATTTAATCGAACGTTTGAATTTCTTACTATTATATTTGTAGTATCTCTGTATTAACACCAGACGGGAACAACCAAGTTTTTTTCTGGAAACGTGATGCAAACCAATGGGTTTGTTTTGGATTCGTTCTTTTACAAAAGATATCAAGACAATTGCGGTTCTTCTTTGCAACTGTGTTGTTTGAGATATAGTTATAGATAAAAAACAGAATAAAAAAAAATCAAAGAAATGAGTCTCTGTTAATCCTTTATTAAAGTCATGGAGAGAAAGTCATCGCAAAAGGGAGGACGCTTTTTATATCAAACATCTGGGAGATTGAATATGGTAAGGAATAAGCAGTGGCTTGTTTCTATCTTCTAAAACATGGCAATTAGAATTACATGGTCTTAAGTCAATCAGTATTTTCTTATATTGATTGGCCCGAATTATTAAGTGAAAAATTCTCATTAGCTGATACTTCAGTAACAGATTAATGAGAGTCAAAATCAACTAATAATAATATAATTCCCAATATATAATTTGTAACAAGATTATACTGGTAATATGAGAGTACCACTCGAATATTTTAATTGAACCACGTTGAAGGTCATTCTATACGACAATATTGGAGCAAATACGACAGCAACACTTTGAGTTAACTCTTACCAATTCACTACCGGAAAATGTTTTGATGCCTCTAACAGAGTTATTGACAAAATCAACAAGTGTTGTGATAATTGAGGATAAAAAGGGAAATGTAAATTGGAAAATAAAGCAAGTAAAGAAATGAGACTCTATAATCCTTTATTATAAGTTGGAGAGTTTGTCATGATAAAAATAGAGGTCCTGTTTATATTCAATTATTACTTCAAGATTTTTTCCTGCGCAGATCGAATTGACTATTTACCCGCAAACTGGGAAATGGTAGAATTAGATTTAGAAATCAGTTACATATGAAACTTAGCTTATTGTTATATACAAGGAGCTAGTTGACCCATATCCGGCATTTCTAGAGCATTATAGTTTATCCATTCAATGACAGGGTCCTTGATTGGATTACTAAAATAAATTTATGAGAAACTAGAAGATTCGGCAGCTACTCGATCAATCCAGGAACGATTATGAAATCTGATCTCAGTTTGACATATGAGGGAGCTGGTACTGTGTCGTACCAATAGGAATGTAATCGCAATATACTACTTATAATACATAGGTTATATGTATTATAATTGAGTGACAAGATAAGAGTAATTATATTGGTGGAATTAGGCGTCAAATACGACAAGTGTTACAGCCAAATAACTGTTTGAGAAATAGCTGGCATCAATTTGTTTACTACCATTTTTGCTGGCAAAATCAATAAGTGTTGGTGATTATTGAAACAAAGCTTTTTGAGGGGACGTTGTTTCTTTTGCGAACAACTTTGTTATTTTTAAAACAAGTCTTGTTGAAACTTTTAACAAATTTGTTTGTCTTATAAGCAAAGCTTGTTGGAAAGTCCAACTTGTCGTATTTCCTCCAATAAAGGATTAACAGAGACTCATTTTTTTAATTCTTTTTCGTCTGTTTTTATTTTTTTTTTAATATCTCAAAATATCACACAACGACTTTGTTCGTGTTTCAAACCAATGTTGATGCGTTTTTTATATTTTCCATTTGTAAAACGGTGTTGAGGATATCATAGATACAATAATAAAGTTTATTGTCACATCACATTAAGGATGTATAGTAATATAGAAGTTAATCATGAATAACACATTACCCCGCTTGTTCCCATCCTACCGTTGAGGTCTTTACACAAGGCACAACCCTGTGGTGAGTAAGTATTTATTCTGCAAAAAGCAATACAGTTGAATAGGCCTATACTATAGAATATTAATAGATCCCGGGCATAAATATTACTCTTGTCATTTGATGTTGTAACTGTTGATCCCTCTGACTAATATTTATATACTCAGTATGAAAGGGCTAAATTTAAAGTCATGTTGATTATTTATTATCACCAGGCTATTACATCATGATCCAATAAGGCGCTTAATATTCTCCCCAGAACTATAAAGTTCTTTATTTACAAATATTCATACTTTTTTCTCATAGACGGTCATACGTTTTGAATTTATTTATTTTTTTCGTTCATAATAAAGTGGTATTTGTAGCAAAAGTAGGTTTAAAATAGGATAGTTTTGCAGAAAAAAAGTATAAAAAAGCAAAAGGATCTGTCGTATTTGACACCTAAATAAATCGAATACAATTACTATTTAATCTGTCTTGAGTTATAATATACTTCATATATTATAACAGACACAGTACCAGTTCTCATAATCTTCTAACTGGAAATCATACCCTACATTGCACTATGGCGGAAAACTTGGTAACGATTCGTCGAAATTTGGTGACAAAACGTACAAGTTGTACAGGTAAATACTTGTTTGAAAAATAGCTGGCATCAATTTTTTGCGTACAAATTTGTTTGAAAGCGTACAAGTTGACTTGTTTGTTAAATAACCAAATTTGTTTGTAAAACGTACAAGTGTTGTCTGCTGTCACCAACTTTGGTTGCAAAACGTACAAGAGTTGTTGATTATTTAACCAACTTTGGTTGCAAAACGTACAAGAGTTGTTGATTATTTAACCAACTTTGGTTGCAAAACGTACAAGTGTTGTTGATTATTTAAACAACTTTAATTGGAAAACGTACAAGAGTTGTTGATTATTTAATCAACTTTGGTTGCAAAACGTACAAGTGTTGTTGTAAAACGTACAAGAGTTGTTTGTTTTTGTACCACTTTGTTCGTTAAACAGCCAAATTACTTGGTTGTTCTCGTATAAATTTGTCCCCCTTTTTTTTTCCACGAATAAAAACTTTATTCAATATTATTCAATATAAATACTTTATTATTATGTGAACGTTTTAAAGATATATTCAACATCGTTCTAAATAGAAGCATCCTTTCCGTAACTAGTGCTTGGGAAGATAGAGATCTCATGCTACCATTTGATATACCAGCGACATCATTCGTTTATGTTTGAAACCACAATACAATTACGTAAAATATGCTGGAGTAACCTGTTTACTACATTGAAACGTCTAAATAAGTGATAGATTTTTTATAATTGAGGTTGAAAGATGCTTCAATTAAAAAAAAAAACGATTAGTTAAGTAAACGAGCAGTATAAAGTGTATGGTATCTTACTTAGGCTCAAAATTAATTAAGCAACGGGTAACAGAAAACTCTTTAAAGTTACGTAGGTGAGAGGCTAACAAAAAATGTATAAGCTTAAGACGCGTACCATGTAATCTTTGGATAGAACGCACATAACAAGAGCTTCAAGATGAGACGGAAAAAGTAGTGCAAAAGGGCTGATGTATCTAAAAATACTTGAGGTAGAACATATCAGTTTCTCCAATTTAAGCAGGCAATCAAGAAAAACTTACGATGCCCAAAACTTGCTTTCCCTTTATGACTATAAAGTTTTCAAGTCTCGAGTGCCAAAAGTGTGTTAAAGACTATTTTCGCCTGCTTACAGAAGAAGTGGTAATTAGAGTAGGTCTAACTGATATCAAAGAACAACACTTACATATAACATGGAAGCAGAAAGTACCGAAGGCGTTGGAATAAAAATAAACTTCTTATGGATACTAAATAGAAAACCATTTTCATTAGCACAGGAATGCAATACATTAGCAAAAAAAAAAAAAAGTTACAAGGGCTACAAAGTTTATTCTTTAAAAAGTAGAAAAAAGTATAAGAAAAAGGGGTTTCTGGCATAACGAAGACGTTTTATTTGGGTATGTGACTATTATAATACTTTGTACGTTAAAGTAGTAGAACAATTTTGTGCTGCATGACGTACGTCAAAAACGAATTCGACCTGGTGCATCGAAACCTGTTCAACATTATCTAACCCATATACCAATAATGATTGAGAAGCTAAGGGTCTTAAAAGCTTATTCGGGTAGGCCAATGGAAAGAACGATTGGCCGTATTATAAAAATAATTAAATCCAAGGTAAATGCTGGTGTCAATACTGAAAATGTTATTGGACGTTTTGCTTTATATGATCACGTAGGCAGCGCAAATATCAATTTGGGAGAGACTTTGAGTCAATTGGAACCTATACGGCGTACAACGATTGACTTTGTTTAACTTGATCCAGATAATAATACCACACCCGAGCTTTGGTCTCATCTGTTCGAATATCCCGTTTCTAACTTTTTTGTGGTGTGTCTGATAGACAGTCTATTTCTGTTCTACAAAGATATTACGTGATAGTATACTCCGTTAACTACGAGTCCGTCAATATAAGTAGTGGTGTGGTTAATGGTGCCGGTCGGGCTTGGTTCAATGATATAGTGTACATCTCCGCTTTTTAAAAGATGATACCAACGAACGAAGAAGTCAATAATTATGTTATGTTCACACCATCCCACCTAAAGTAAGTTTGATTAGGGTCATTATTAAGTCGTACTGATTTTTTTTTTTTTTTTTTTTTTACCTTTATAGTCATCACATCAATTTAACACGCCAAATTAATGTCCATTCCACCACTTTCTTCTTTAAAACAACGTTCTAGAACGTACGTGACTCTCTGGTTTTAATTGAGGTGGCTGAATCACATGGAGTTGTAGATTACGACAGGCTCATGGTAAAGGTGATTTTGCGTTGTCCAGGCCAGCATAAGTATGTTGTTTATCGTTTCGTTCATAGTGTTTGTAACGTCGGTCTTGTCCGATGCACCTTGGCTGAAAATCATTACAAAGTGATATCACATTATATTTTTACAGAATTGCTTGACTCGAAGATGGGGAATGCAAGCAATCTTTGAATTACATAAAAAAAACAGAGTATGAAAAAATAAAGCGTTAAGAAATGACGTGTATTTTGATAAAGTATGTGCGGATTAAGCTGAGAATAAAAAAATCTGTCATTGTTCCTAAAAAAGCCCACTTGTTGAGTTGCGTACAAGTTTGGTCGCAAGTTACTTTCAGTTATTTACTTTGCGTACAAATTTGTTTGCAGCAAACAACTGAAAAAAAATGAAAAAAACAAACAAAACCACTTGTTGACAATTCGAACAAATTTGGTTGCAAAACGACTAACAGTTGTACGTTTTACGAACAAATTTGTTTGAGTCAAACAAATAATCCGCCATAGTGGGAACTTACGAAAATGCCTTACATTCATGAACAGAGGAACGGTTTACCAATACAAAACCTTAGCATTTGAAATGAGTGTAAGTCCCAGGATTTTCAGCAAGATTATGAGACATGTAATGGAACCTCTGAGAAAACAAGGCATCCGCTTAGTTTATCATTTAGACGACATATGTATACTAGAGAAATCAATAGAAAAGATGAATCAAGTAACAAAAATAGTACTAACCCATTTGGAAAAACTGGGCTTTTTAATCAACAGGAAAAAGAGTATACTCTATCTTTTGAAATCACAGGAGTTCCTAGGGTTCACTTTCAATACGAGAACAATGAAAATATCAGTACAAGAGAGAAAGATATCGATGTTGAAGATTCGTATAAACCAAGCATTACTCACATCCACGACACGAACATGCAGATGGTTTGCGAGTTTGATTGGGAAAATGACGGCGATGATTCCCGCAATTGGCGAGTCATTACTACATATCAGATATTTACGGAGAGATTTGGCACAGAGTCTACACCTGCATCATCAGAATTGGGAAGCAAAATATACATGTCAACAAACAGCTTAACAGAATTGAATTGGTGGATCAAGTGAATCGACTGTAAAAATGGATTACCGATACACAAGCAATACTTACAACCTTCAATCACAATTCACGCGGATGCATCCGATTTAGGATGGGGAGTAGCTTCATCAAAAATGCAAACATCAGGGAGATGGACAGAAGAAGAGCTATCACATTCAATCAATGTGAGGAAGTTGAAAACAATCCTGTTTGCAATACAGTTACATGTACCATGTTTGAAAAGAGGATCGATAATAAAGATATTCACCGACAACATGACGTCGTTAAAATACACGACCAAGGGCCCTCGCAAGCACATCAAACTATTTTTTAAAGATCCCGATTAAGGACATTAATTTTTTTTTTTTTTTTGTGAAAGGTTACAGTTTTTCCAAATAGAATCTTTTAAAATTTTAATAATATATATGGACGATTAATAACAACATTGAATATTTTCAGTGCTAAAAAATTAGAATTGTCAAAACGAAGAATTAAAATCTGCAGGCCCCAAAAACCTTCTTTCAGATTATTAAATGTCCAAATCCGAGTACTGAAATCACGAATGTTGTTTTATTTTTCAATAACAGCCTTTTTTTTTTATCTATTTTACTTTTTTTTTACTATCTCCATTTTATTCTACAGACATGAGTTTCCAAAATTATTCCAGTGCCGACTTTATCAATGGCCAAAGCCCAAACCCTCCCGTGGTAAGAGGACGACCCAGAACAAACCCTCCGTCTGCTGCACAGATCCCCACTGACGTACCTGTACCTACCCCTTCTTCTGTACCAGCATCACCTTCCCAACATGTTCCTTCTGCTGGTCCTGTTCCTGCTACCGAGCAAGCTTCTCCTGCTGCTGCTGAGCCAGTTTCTGCTGCCGATTCAATACCAGAGCCTAACACCACTCTCAACTGGGATTCACCAAGCACACATGTATTGATTGAAATTTTTCCTGCGTATCTTGTTGAAGCGGGTGTGACTAGTTCAAATGAAGAGAAGGCAGCTTTAATCCAAATGACAGAAAAAGCTTTCAATGACAACGCAGCCGTCAATGGCCGAGAGACATCTGTGCCATGACCACTAAATGACATGCTCTTCATGTTAAGTATCGAAGCAGACGAGACAATGCTAATTCTACTGGTAGTGCACCTCTCCAACACTGGGAGTTTCATGATCTGATGGAATAGGCAACAATACAAATGCCAACAACAAACCTGCCTGTTACATACAGCTCACATTCGAGAGAAACTGTGGACAACCGTGGTGATTATGCCACCAGAAGACGTGGTCGTTCCGAAGTGGTTGATGATGAGAATGAGGATGAGGACGAGGATGAGGATGTTGCTCCTCAGGTAAATGCAAGACGCCCCCGCAATGTAAGTGTGTTAATGTGGTTTATGGTAAACCGTATGGAGCAAATGGAAGCTCAAAGCCGGGCTGAGAGAGCAGCTGATCGTGCTCGCATGATCGAAGAAAGGAACGCTGATCGTGCGCGTATGGCTGCTGAACGAGAGGCGGATATTGCTCGTATGGTTGAAGAAAATGCATACCGACGAGTTCAACTTGAACACAACAACGACTACAGACGTCAAAACACTGAGTTGTTAAGAGAGGCAACTTTATCCATGTCTAGAATGGTAGATTTGTTTGCTGCTTCAATTGCTCAAAACAACAATGCCACTCGTGCTCCCACCCCTACTACTACCAACAGCAACAACAATCCCCCCTCCCCAATCCTTCTACAGATAATATCATTTAAATAAAATTGAATAAAACAAATAGTTTTCTATACTTATCTATTTCTATTTCTAAGTCTAGTTCTTCTTCTTCTTCTAGTTATAGTTGCTCTTCTACCCCTCTAGCCGTCCCACGTCTACTTCTACGTCTCATCAATTCCTCAAAAATGGTAACCCTTCTGCTACTACTACCTACATCAGGTGCTTCTTCATCTTCGGGAACAGCTGCACTACGATCTTGAACGTGAACAGTGTCGGTAAACCCGGTATCACCAAGGTCGATACACATATTGTG
This sequence comes from Mucor saturninus, assembly GCA_016758985.1. Lineage (NCBI taxonomy): Eukaryota > Fungi > Mucoromycota > Mucoromycetes > Mucorales > Mucoraceae > Mucor > Mucor saturninus. Next base: position 11,814 of record JAEPRD010000223.1, on the reverse strand, counting down.
TAAAATACAACATCCGGTAATCACCTCGTTAATCTTTAACTGGTCCAACATATAAATGTACTTGCTGGTAAATCTCCAACGAGCCACCAACACACCAAAGGCTCTTTCGATTGCCATTCTTGTTGATGAATGTACACGATTAAATGTACAATTGCGGCTGTCTAACACACACTGACTCTCAGGAAATGGCGTAATTAAGTTGGGTCCCAAAGGATACGCAGAGTCACCGATCATGAACGTGTTGTCAGGAAAGTGATTGTCAGGGTGGCGAAGAATTTCGCTCGCGATATCACTTGATCGGAAAGCAGCAGCGTCATGAGTTCTTCCTGAAGTAAATATTGTTGTGTTAGCTTTTATATTGTTTCATCGTAGATCATTTTACTACAATACCTGAGTCGCCCACTCTGATGTACGTGAATCGTAATACGGAATCACATACGGCAGTAAGCTTCACGGAATAATTATTCTTTCTATCCCTGAACATAGCACCTACGGTTGGAGGAGAAGGTTGGTGAATGATAAAATTCTTACCGTCCACAGCACCAATTACACCATTCAATATATCCCCAGTGTTACTCCCAAAACCGACAGCAATCGCATTGGCTCTGGCAGGCTCTGATGGCCAAGTCAATAAATAACCAAGTTGATCCTTAATTGCTTTGAGTATTCTTGTGGTGAAGTTGTTATAACTACCTGATGAAACACCCAAAAGCATATAAGCTTGACGATATCCGATATGGCAATTAGCCAACCGAAATAAAACCGTTGCGACTTGGATATAAATCGGAATAGTATTGGAAGCAACAAGATTAAATTCTTCGTGTGCCGAAAGCTCGTTCACCAAATGCTCAAAAGCACGCTTACCCATACGGTAGCTGGCGCGATAACTACTGACCTGGTTTTTGTCATTGTCGTTGAGGAATGGGTGTTCCAATTTCCAAAAGTGGTATCGACGCGATTCACATCTACCATCAGTACTAATTACTGTTCTTGTTCTTTCTACATGTTCGCCCATCATGAAAATGGGGAGATTGTTAATAGAGACTCCATATTGATTGCGGTAGTTGCTGGCAATAAAATAATATTGGAGACGTTCTGCTTGGTAAAGTTCTCTACTGGAACTAAGAGCCGTCATATTTTCTACAAGGCGTTGTCTAGTGGAATTAAGAATATCCATTCTATCTTCTTCGAGAGATTCAGATTCTTCGTTGATTCGAACTATAAGGAGCTGCAACTGAGACACGATAAACGCAATTTGTTGTGGGGTCATCATTCTTAAAAAATAATAAAATAATAATAAAATCGGTTAAACTGAAATTTTGTCAAAAAAATAAAGGAACAGATATTTTAGTAATCTGCAAAAACTTTATTATCAATCATTCAAATTGGGTCATTTAAAAAGCAACGTCATGGATTTCAGAAAAAGATTTCTTTTGGAAGTCTGAAGTAACCTTTCACAAATAAAAAAAAAAAAAATTTAATGTCCTTAATCGGGATCTTTAAAAAACAGTTTGATGTGCTTGCGAGGGCCCCAAGTCAGGAGGAACATCATCCATACACCTGCAAGCAATAGCAGTATCAATACAAGAGATATGCAATAAACAACAGTTTCAAGTAGTATATCAACACATACCAGGGATTCAAAACATTCAAGCAGATGCATGAAGTCGACAAAGTCACCAATCACCGCTGTACGAAGCAACCCTACCAAAAACAATATTCAACAGGATCAATCAACATTGGGGACCTTTGAGGATAGACGCTTTGCTTCCAGGACAAACAACAAACTAGAATCCTATTGGAGTCTACAACCAGACCCGACAGCATCAGCTACAGACGTACTAGCCCAACGGTGGTTGAGGAAGGGGATGTATCTACTTCCTCCATGGAAATTGATACCTCAAGTGATTCAGCAGATCCAAATACAAAAAATCCAAAAAGCAGTACTGATCACACCAAACTGGCCAACTCAACATTGGCACCCCCTGATCATTCAATTACATCAGATACAACCACCACAGCAGTTTCGACTCAAGGGATGAACGATGAACGCTTGGCTGTTTTCCACCAAAAAAGAAGACAAGAGGGGATAGATTCGGTGGCTTCCGATTTCTTAGAAAAATCAATACGCACAAACACAACAAGGGTATACAATGGAGGTTTAAAAAAAAACGTGGTGTAAAAATCAAACACCAATGATCGAACCAACAAATTACGATGCACAACAAGTTTTTAAATTCTTGATGGAATATAAACATCTTTGGTCCAGTCATAATAATGGAATAAGATCAGCATTAGCCTCCACATTCAAAACTTTACATCCTGAAGAATTACCACTAGCAAATCAACCCATTATCATTGAATTTTTCAAAGCAAAACGACACCAAGAAATCAAAATACCGACGAAGAGTCAACTGGTTACTTGGGATATCAACATTATGATCCATTATATAAACAACAAATTTAAAAAACACTAAGGACCTAAACTGATACGATTTACAAATTAAAACACTCTTACTTTTAATCATGAGCACTATGGGAAGACCCAGGAGTGATATAGGCCGTATACAACATCGAGACGTACAACTCGAATTTTGCGAAGTGAATGTAGTATCAGCAGCCATTATATTTCGAGAAGCAAAGGAATCTAACGTAAAATCGTCTCAACTGGGGATTATTGACGAAGAAGATTTGTGTCAGGTGCGAACATTAGCTTGGTTTATGTCAGTATCAAGACCAATAAAACAACATCTTCCAGAGGACCATGCTTTGTTCATAGCTTATATCAATGACATCAGTAAAGTTAGTTCCATACGTGCATCCATAATTTCGGGCTGGATAAAAACCTCGATGACAGAAGCAGGAATTGATACCTCTAGCTACAAACCACATTCAATCAGGTCAGCATCTACTACTAAGGCAATCAATAAAGGATCCTCTATTGAAGCAGTAAAACAACATGCGAATTGGAGCAGAAAACCATTCACCTTCTACTACTACAAGCCAACAGCACAACAGTCCAAAATCACAGAAATAGTCAAATCAATTTTTTCTATGTCTAAAAACCATACCACATTGGAAGACGAGTCGGAGTCAATAGGGATTGTTTAAGGTACGCCAAAAAATACTGTAGATGACGTAGACGAGTCTGAAAATGTGGTAAATCTCACACCATGGTACAGAACTTGGTTCTGAAATCCCACCCTTTAATACTATAGCACACACAAAAAATTGATCACTCACTTGCCTTTTGAAGGTATGAAGAGGAAAGGCATCTTTAAACTGTATAACATTATATAGTTTATTTTATAAATATTACAAAAAAAGAAAATAGATGCGTGGCTCTTGGAGCGTTTACCACATTTTCAGACTCGTCTACGTCAACTACAGTATTGATAAAAATAATAATACTAGTTCGATAAAATAAATTGGGTTAAAATATAATGGGAAAAATATAGTTCGTTGCAATACAATGCTAAAAGTTAGCATCATGTTAGATAAATTGTCTGCGTAAAGTTTTGGGTTAAAATCGAGAAATTGATAGTTGAAAATTCGTGTTGTAACAATAAACTAAGCTCTGTAAAACTTCAATTTAGACATAACCATTTCACAAAACTATAGTTCAATAAAAATCGTCTTTCATTTACTATACTTAACTTTACATAAGCCCACTGTCACACTTATTTTAGTAGAAAATCCGTATCGATTATAAAACTTTTTCAAAAACTCAAGTTTAATAACGATCATCTTTTTACTACTTCATTACTAGTCTAAATAGCTATATCTATTATAAATCTTCTGACAACACCTATTGTTACAGTGCGGATTTTCAAATATCAATTTCTCGGTTTTAACCCAAAACTTCACTCAGACAATTTATCTAGCATGATGCTAAATTTTAGCATTGTGTTGCAACGAACTTTATATTTTTCCATTATATTTTTAACCCAATTTATTTTATCGAACTAGTATTATTATTTTTATCAATTATCCGTTTTATTCAGGGTATCGTTACCGATCCTTCTAACAGAGCAAAACTATAAAAGCTCAAATAATTATCAATCATAAATAAATCATTCAGCTTTTTATCTTTATTATTCTTATAAACTCTTATTATATTTTGCCTGTCAAAACTTATATCTGTCTGTCTCCCTAGAGAATCGAAGCCTAGTCTCTTTTCTCTGTATCTATATTTTAAACCTTTTTTTATCTTATTTATCTTTACTGGTTCGTTACTATATATACCTATCAAGTATTTATATAAAACAACGTGGTGCTCACTTAAGAACTGAAATATAAATCATTATTTGTATTCTGGCTCTATCTAAATCAAAACCTCTACCAATAAAACACCACAATGGCTAGCCAGATTGTATCACTACTCACATTGTATCACTATTAAAATCCTTCTGACACCAATGTCAGAGAAATTTTAATAGATGTTCTTATGTAAAGTTAAGTATAGTAAATGAAAAATGATCTTCATTGAATTATAGTTTTGTGAAATGGTTATATCTAAATTGAAGTTGTACAGAGCTTAGTATAAAATTATATCTGACAATATCCCCTCCTTAAAATGTTATTAGATCTTGACTAGAGTACTAAATAAGAGAGAAAAAAAGTATAAAAGTTCCTGATTAGTGAGATAATATATGAAAAGAATAAAGAGAATGTCAATGAAGTATAGTGTTGTTGTTGTTATTTTCGATAAGAGTTGATTGAATTGTTTTCATTATTTTTGGCATATTAGACGGAGTATGTAATACGTAGTATAAAAGCCTAAGTATTGGGATGAAAAAAAAAAGCCAAAAATTACTATACTGGGACATGAAAGTATCAAACTCTTTTTTCAAATAAAGCATACATCTTTAACTTAAATCAAGAAATCAAGCTTTGAAAATGCCTAAAGAACATAAAAAGAAAATGAATAAGGGAAAAAAGAGAGACAGGGAAGCTCATTCGACTGATTTGGAAAATCAGATGGAACCAAGCAACCCTGGTCAAAAGATTTACTTACGATTGAAGATTCAGACAAATCCAAACAAGATCGGGGAGTCATCATCAAACATAATCAACGGGGAAAGTTTAGCAACAACAGATCCTGAAGTTAACAGCCCATCGAATAATGAAACAATTGTCACTTCAGATCAACAGCTTAAAAATTTCTTACGACTTAAATTATCAGGCCCAAAAGATGTTTTTGAGATCATCGCCGAAAGGAATGCGAAGAGTGGACGATATGTAACACGCATTTCAGAAGAACAGGAAGAGCAAAGTTCGAATGACGAAGACGAAGGTAGCCGAACTACACCCACAAGTAATCCTAACTTCACAAGAATTGATCCAATCAGACGACAGGATAAGAGAAGAGCGTATCAACAATCTGAAGAGTCTAGAGCGTACCAAAGGGAATATCAACGATCATACCGTCAGAACAGGACTAATAGTATTCCTGAAGAGGTACAATTTTGTCTCGTAACTATGACCCTTATATACTCATGCATTTGATTTATGACTAGATTCCTTCTTGGGAAAGCACCAGAAGAACATACGAAAAAAGTATAAGGTAGGGACCTAATGTTTTATGCATTTGCTGTGGTAGATTGTTTTTTATCAAAAACGTTTCCTTGGTTGGTAAAGAAGTTATGTTACAGAAGTGGAAATGCGACGCAGATGTTGTTGAGGTGGCCTTTTGGACGATTGAATGTAATGTTTTTTATAATTATAAAAATTTAACAGTTAGGAAAGCTGGTAGCGGCAAACACTATTTTTGTGCAAACTATAAGGTATCAATTAGGCAGAATAAGGTACCGAAAATTGCTTTAAAAAATGGTCTACATTTTCCGGAAAAGGTTACATGTATTTCGGAATTGACACGGTTGGAAGAAAGGCTTGTAGAACCAAGACATACATTTCAACAATTATGGACTCATAATAGTGTTAGTGGACAGTATAAGAGCAAAGGTGGCATTGTTAATGTACCAGTAAATGTAGATACAACTGTCAGTTGTTTACCCAGAAAATACAACGATACTGAGACCGTGCATGTACGCTTAGCAAGAAAATTGTGCTTTGAAAAGGATTATATCAAAGGAAATGTAAGTCCATCCAAAGTTTGGGTTGGGGCTGAATATCTCGCTTCTACTACGCTCTATCAAGAGTATGACGTGTCGTTAAGCGATAGAAATGTATGGAATGAAAGAAACTTAAATCAAGAATCGGATAACAGCAATAATATGGGGATCGATGAAGAAATCGATGAAGCTGAAGAAGAAGATGAGTTAGGCTATGATGAAACCTTTGATGATGAATGGGAAGAAGACAATGTGGATGAGCCCTTAAATATTGATGCTACAGATACTCTAATTATAGACAATAATGACAACAACATTTCTATCAGACTTGCTCCTGGCGAAGGTAGAACGCCATTGTCTTTGCTGAAAGATAAAGATAGCGATTTCCTATCTTTTATTAAGATATTTTATGGAAAAAGACTAGAATGCATTGAAACAGTATCATACAATTCGATGACAAAATCAATGGCACGGAGATTTGACAGAAGGGCTGTTGAACGCTTGGATTATCTTCTTTATATGTATAGAAAATCTCAGTTATTAAAAATGTGCTCTAACGTTAATACTATCCTTAGAAAAAGAAAAAATACGTCGAGTGAAAATCAACCTTTTACTGCCAAAGATGTTTCAAATGATAATTATGTAACTGGGCTATTGAGCAAGGATCAAGCTTTTAAAACCTTTGCTCGTGTTAGATCGTCCTCGGAGTACTGAAAAAATCAGAAAAAGAATTCGATGTCGATGATAAGGCAATATGGTATCCCATCTTTGTTTATCACTGTTTCTGCTGCAGAGACATATGGACCGAATTACTCTGTATATTAAATGGATGACGATGTTATGAGCGAGGAAGAAGCTGAAACGTTGAGTTATGATGAAAAAGCTAGACTCATCCAAAGCGATCCAATAACAACAGCTCGTTATTTTGATCACAGGTTTAGAGAATTGAAAAAGACCTGGGTAGCTGAAGACGGTCCTTTTTGTGAATACAAAATCAGTGAACACTACTTTAGAATTGAGTTTCAACATAGAGGTAAGAATACATACAAAAAAAGTATTCATCAAATTAATTAAACTAATTAATTACGATTACGAAGGATCCCCGCATGTTCACATGTTGATTTGGCTAGAGGATGCACCCATTTACGAGGACAAAGAATGCGATACCGTAGACGAAGCCCGAGAAGTTAAAAAGTTAATTTGTGATTTTGTCGACAAAATCATTACTTTCAGTAAGAAGTGGGATGGTAGCCCGCATACCAATGATGCGAGCAGATCAAACATAGACACATGGAAAAGTTTGCTGAAGACGCGACAGACTCATAAGCATACCAGTACCTGTAGAAGAAAGAGAGGAGGAAATGATATTGTTTGTCGTTTCAACATACCATTTATGCCAATGCCTTATACAAAAATCATGCTACCTTTGGATCATAGTGATTATACACCAGAAGAAACTTCAGAGTACAAAAAGATGCATAAGGGAAGTAAGGACTATCTTGATGAAAATTCCACGATGCTGTCAGATTCTGAGATTTCATTCGTAACTTTTTTGGAACTTGTCAATGTTCCTTGTCCCGCTGAATATTTTTTTTGCATTGAGATCAGTAAGATTTACATCAAACGCGAGCCAAACGAGGTTATGATTAATAATTATAGTAGAAAGATATTAAGTTTATTTAAAGCAAATATGGATATACAATTTATCCTTGATCCATATGCTTGCTGCGCTTATGTTCTTGACTATATCAATAAAACCGACAAAGGAATGAGCAAAGCTATGGAGGGTGTTTATGCAAAACATAAAGATGACCCCAAATGTAAGGCCTTTGATTTACTTAAATCTTTGTTGACGACGTATTACAATGCTAGCAAAATATCTGCTCAGGAGGCGGCTTACAATATCATTGGAATTCGAATATTTGAATCAAGCACTGTCACCATATTTGTTCCAACATCCAGACCTGAAAATAGAACTCATATTTTGAAAAGTCAAGTAGACCTCCTGAAATTGAGTCCTGATTCTACGGATTGCTTTATTCCAGGTGTCATAGAACATTATGTCAATTGTCCTGATAGCTTAGAAAATATTACATTAGCCCAATTTGCTTCTTATTACGAAGTTAGTAAAAAGCATCCAAGTAAAAACAAAAAATCTAGGAAAAGGGATGATGAAGAAAATGAAGACGAAGCCGAAAGTGAGAACGAAGAAACACTCCAAGCGGATACTGTTGAAGATGTATTTTTTCTGTGCGGTGGATCTCCCGGTGAGGTGTTTGAATTAAAAAAAGACTCTGGATTTATTCGTCGCAGATCCAAGTCAAAAGTAGTCAGATACTACAAATTCAATATCAAAAAATAACGTTCAGATTATTTCAGAACTCTCCTAATGCTATTTTATCCTTGGAGAGATGAGGCTATGGAGTTTTTAGACGTGGACACCGAAAAAAAGTTTCTAGAAAATCAGAATAACATTGTATTTATCAAAAAAGAGTTTTGTACGATTGATGATGAAACTTTGGATGGATATATGGAGCAGCTAAATGGTGAGATGGAAGAGAACGAAACTGGATCTGAAGATATGGGTAATTCAAATCAAACTAGTATCAAATCATGCGACGCAAACAATGATTTTAAAAGGTACACGTTGGATGTTGATGACTCAAGTGAAGGCGATTATCACCGAAGTAACGATTTATTTGATGATCTCAACGAAAGTACATCCAGATCCAACAATGGCAACAAAACGTATCTGGAAAAAATAACATTAGCTGACAGACTAGGGAAGGAGCAATTCTATGCTCTTCTTTCAAAACTGAATGTAAAGCAACGCGAGTATTTGATGCATGTTATTGATCGTGTACGATATAACCGTGACAGAGTGACAATTAGAATGTTCAGTACGGCTAATGAATCTATCAAAACTTTTGCACCTTTCTACCATTTTGTTACAGGCGGTGCGGGGTCGGCAAAAGCATGCTTATAAAGGCTCTATATGAAGCTTTACATCTTGAATTTGATAGCGATAGAGATTTGGAAATGAATACAGCCCAGTTCTACTTACAGCACCCACAGGAAAAGCAGCTTTCAATATTCAAGGACAAACGCTGCACAATGCATTCCAGTTACCTGTATCCCAAAATGACAATGCGGCTTTAGGTGCCCTATCTGCCAGCGTAAGTCATTTTATGTCAGTCGGTTTAAAAGACGTACGAGTACTTATAATTGATGAAATCAGTATGGTTGGAGTTAAAATTTTTGGCCTGATCGATCAGAGATTAAGAACTATTTTCGATGCTACGTTACCTTTCGGTGGAATATCCGTAATTGTTCTTGGTGATTTCTTCCAACTATCTCCAGTGGCTGCCAAACCGTTATACACCAGTAGTATATCAAAAAATGCTGCTCTTGCTCTATTTGGAATCAACATATAGGACGATTTATTTAAGGTACATAGATTAGAGCAGATTATGAGACAAAGAGATGATTTACAATTTTCCATTGCCTTGAATAACATGGCTGTTGGAAAAATGACACCTCAAGACATAAATCTGTTTCAGAGCAGGGTTTTGCCTATGACAGTTGAAGAAATGAACTTGCTATCATGCGGAGAAAATATGCATCCTCATTTACGTGTAAATGTTGATCAGCTTTCAGAAGAAAGACCCATTTGTTTATTTCATCGAAATGCAGATGTAAAAAGTATGAACAATGCAATTCTTGATAATATGGATACCGAAGGTTCCATATCCGTTTGCTTTGATCGTGCCACTGGTGGGAAGACTACAGCCAGCGAGAAAAAGTTCGCTCTCGAATTAGTGCGTGATGATAATTCTACACACTCCTTAAAAAATCGTAGCTTACTTAAGCAGCTGAAGCTGAAAATCAGTGCCAGATACATGATAATGACCAACATAAGTACGGCAGATGGCATTGTTAATGGAACAACTGGTTATTTAAAGAAAATTGATTACGGGAGATTAAAGAATACAAGCGCAAGTTCATCCAGTGCAGCTGTCAATAAAAAGCCATTACGGCTTTGGATCAAATTTGACGATGAACGAAGTGGATTAGGCCTTCGAAAAAATCAAGCATTATTGCGTGAAATTAATAATACTATAGACGATAGATGGACCATGATTGAACCAGTATCTTTGGCCATAACTAAAGTTGCTTCTCTGGGTATTACCATCAACCGAAAGCAATTTCCTATAGTACCTGCCGAAGCTCTTACTATTCATAAGTCGCAAGGTGGTACCTACAAAAACGTGGTTGTTTATAACTACGGGGGCTCTAAAATGAGTAGGTCATTAATTTATGTTGCTTGTTCAAGAGCTACCACCGCCTCAGGTCTGGTAATAATATCCAAGAACAGCAAGTTTTTAGCACCGAAGTCTTTAGAAGGAGAAAGCACATCTGATTTGTATTTGGAAATATAGCGGCAAAAAACTATTGTACTCAACCCAGTATTTCGAGGACTTACGGAAAAAAAGAGTTTTCAAATTCTTTCACGCAATGTCCAAAGTCTGCAGGATCATTTCAATCAGATTGTAAACGATCCAGTTTATATCTCTTCAGATGTTATCCTTTTAAATGAAACCTGGACTCTTTGTGATGATTGCTTTGATATTCCTGGGTTTAAAATGGTCTCTTCAGCAAATTGCCTTGGTACTGTTAGAAAGCCTCTAGGCTCTCGATGCTATATATCTGATAAATTAGGTAACAACTATGCCTCACAATTGGAACTTTTTATAGGAGACAATAATTCATCTGTGAGTGTATCATTTGTTACTGTTGATTCCAGCTTATATTGCAGTATATATGCTTCTCCGCGTACAAGTCAGCAGTTACTATTGGAAACATTGAATTTTGTTGTGGATCAAGACTACGATTATATTGTTATTGCTGGTGACTTTAATGTAAACTTCAACGAAGAGTCTTCCAAAAAATCAGCGATTTTGAATTTATTAGAACAAAAAGGCTTAAAATCATCTCTTCCCAGTACCGTTATTTCTACCACTAAACAAAAGACATTGATCGATAATATTTTTAACAACAAAGAAATTCTCGATTCTGGTACATATATTTCTTTCACCAGTTATCACGAGCCATTATGGCTATTAACTTAGATTAAATAAAATGTAACATATTGTTGGAATGAAAGATTAATCGGCTGATGGGTCCTCCGGGAACCGCGTATTTTTACCGGAGCGCAGCGTAGGTCAAAAAATATGTGGTCGGAGGACAAAGTCTGATACGCCTGCAAAAAAATGGGATCAGCGACCCCGAAGGGGAGCCCCATTTTTTTTTTTTTTTTTTTTTTTTTTTTTTATATAGTGCTCTTGCAGTACGAGGTATATACCAGCTTGATGAAATATTGGAATCAGTTATGTTGACAGGCTTTAGTCGGTTTGTATGTACCCAAGAGTTGTTAATTTTTCCTTCTATTTCTTTTATTTGATAAACATTGTAGCCGGTATTTATGTTGATCATCTGGTACGGATCCATCAAGTTAAATTCAAGTCCCTTTTTAGATTCGTTTCGTAATAGAACAAAGTCGTTTATCTTGAATGTTTGTGTCTCTTTACCTTTTATTATACTATCCCACCTCTCTATCTTTTATACCTTGGTTTCTCATATTTTCTTCGGCAATAAATCTTACTTCACGAAGGTGGCGGATACGGGTGAGAGCATCTTCGGCAATCAGATTGGCATCAAATTCAGTACGATCGTTCATGTA
>JAEPRD010000222.1:0-39824 GCA_016758985.1 Mucor saturninus | reverse complement strand
ATTGGGTACAAATCTTCTCTTTTGAGCTTTAGATTTCTTAAGCCGTAATTCTACCTCGAGCGGCATATCCATATCCATGTCATTGATTGGTTCGGTTAAATTAGTCCGAATGGTCACGTGACTTTCCAAGTCATCTGGTTTATCAACAATCATTGGCTTGACAAAATTAAGGTTGGTTTCTTGGTGTAGTCGGTTATCACGTCTGCTTAACACGCAGACGGTCGCCAGTTCAAGTCTGGCAGAAATCATTTTTGACAAAACTGTATATTTCGTTGTACCTTTGTCGGAGGTGTCAGAAGGGTTTTAATAGATGTGCTTATGTAAAGTTAAGTATAGTAAATCAAAGATGATCTTTAGGCCCGTATGACATGTCTGGGGGGACAGGACTTAATTAATTTTTTTTTTGGCGAAGCCAAAAAAAAAAAAAAATTGCGTTTATTTAGACAAAAGTAATTATATAAATCTATCAAGAATAAGCAATGTATGTGTTTCTAGGGTTTTAGAACTTTTATTAAATGGAACATTTCTCAGGGTTTTGTTTCATTTTTTAGGAAGAGGGAGATCAACATTTATTTCTATTATTGGGACCAGGATATGTCTCAGTATCCCCGCAAATCTGGCATGTCCGGATACGTTTGCGCTTGAAAGGATTGCTTGCAGTTTGGTAAGGGACGTTGTAAGCCACCTGCAAAGGAATACGCTCCTGTGGTATGCTGGAAAGATACAATGGGCTCAAAACGTTACTTTGAATTTGTTGATTTATTACAGGAATTCTGTTGAACAGTACGGTTGTATTGTTGGAACGTCCCGGTAGATTGATGGCTGGAGGTACTGATTGCGGAATCATGGTCTCTGAAATTACAGATCTGACTTTTTGGATAATTGTGCTATGCTTTGCTTTGGCTTTAGCAACAATTTTGTTTTCTTGGCAAATGTTATAATATAGCTTTAAATGTTCCGGCGTCTTATAAAATATAGCTATACCGTCAGCAGATGAGTTCCAGCGAGAGGCAAATTGGCTTCAATTTGGTTCTGCTGATGATTGATAGTTATCGACCAGAATGTCTTCAAAGAGTGCTTTTTCTTCAGAAGTATGAACAGGAAGAATTGCATACTTGGTATGTTGCTTGCATGCGATGTATTCAAATCTACTGTTGTTTGCACGCTTTGTAGACGGCAGCAGTAATAATGCTACGTCTGACAAGCATGTGTCACCAGTATTAATCAGATCACTTGTACCCAGAGTCAAAGTGTTGTTGTTTTCAACACACAAGGTTTCCATCAGATCATTTGAAATAGGGCAAATGCCGAAGACTTCGTCAGAACTACAAAAATCCAAGGCGTTTGGCATACATGCAGTTTGTTGCGTAGCTGAGAGATGTAAACTCGCCGGAGTTTTTCGATTACTTGATTAAGCCAAGGGTCATAATGACCCTTATGTTCGTAGCCAAGTCTGTTAAGCGTACCGGCCTATTAAAAATTAGTTATTGTTTTTTTTAGTAATGTTTTGATACAATAATTACATCAGTGTTATGTCTAAGCCTGTATTCTGTTAAAGCGCAGTCAGTCAATTCTGGTCCAGCTCCAAAAGATCCAAACTTTCTTATAATGTTCTAATGAACACCGCCTTCCAAAGAATTGGTACCACGAACACATCTATACAAGGTTAGCCCATCTCGATCCTTACCACGAACATGGTACAATGACAAATCCGGAGGATCGGACACATGCCCATCTTTCACAGCCACAAGGACATTTACTGCACTCTTCCAGGAAACCTTATCAAAGAGAGGTAATCCAGATTTTACGCATTTCAAGGAACCAAATGACAAGAATAAATTGTACAGGCCTGTATACAGAATGTGGGGAGGAGGTATAGTTCGCTTCACCCTTTTCCAAATCCAAGCAGAATTTTTTGCCATTTTTTCTTCGTAACTTGTCCCTTTGTTTGACAAAACAGCAGAGACGTTTTCTTGGTTATCAGCATCTAGTATAAACAAGCAGTTTCTGAAATTTTCGCGAATTCCAGTTTTAAAGAATGCTTTGACCCGATTTTGATGGAATCCATCAGATGGAAGACATCTTTAACAACTCTGGTATAAAGCCTTTTTTCCGTTGATTCAGTAATTGAGGCAGTGAGACGATTCTTGAACTGGCCATATCCATATTCAAAGTTCGCCTTATCAATATCTTCGATATCATCTCCGAACAAAGTCCGAGCAAAGTCTAAGGCAGACACGCTTACATTGTTTTCTTCATGTTCGGTTTCGTGCCCTTCACCAGTAATATCCATGTCCGCATTATTTGTAACGTTTGATAAAGTAGTTGTTTTAACAATTTCTAGTTCAGCATGTCTTTTGTTATCGTTACGCAAAAGTGACTTGTGAACAGAAACCGTTTTCGGGAGGCCATTTTTAATTGCTTCCAGTGTAATTTCTGTTTGATGACCATCTATTGAAGGTAATACAAAACTAGCACGAGCAATGTGAATAATTGACACTTGAACAATACCATTGCTTAAAAATCCAGAAGATGTTTCAACAATTCCATAAGCTGCTACACCCATGGGAGACCACAAGGATAGGTATTGACCTACTGTTGGTGTGCTGATTAATTCTTCGTTAGTATTTTTTACAGTATCATAAATCTCCAAAGAAGCCCATGCATCAAGCGCAGCGTAATGAATTTGGTTTGAGCTGAGCTCATGGGAGTACGACCAGTCACTCATTCTTAAATCTTTAGACAGTCCCCTCCCAAGCACTTTTTCTCAGATGGCCGAAAGAGACAGCCTACCAGACTTCACAACCTTCTTCAGCTTGCAAAACCTTCCAAGTTCAAAAGCTCCCTCATGTTGTGTTTAGAGGTAAGTAAATTATAAGGCAGTTTATGAATAATTTGAGACTGTTTATAAGATGTCTTCATTATGAAATAAAATGAACAAGTATTTATATAAAAAAGACTATCTGCTGTGCCACTATCTTTAGTGTATCTTTGAAGTTGTTATCATTTTTCCAGTGTGTATCCTGTTACCTTTAACTGCTTATTTTGTAAATATGCAACACTTGGAAGTACTGTCACCTTAGACACATTGTACTTCCATCTCTTTAGTAAGCCTTAATTACTGTGTTCTTGTAACCTTGTGATATGATAGTACTAACTATCTAAAATGGGTAATTGATTCCTTAATCATTCTTAATGTATTGATGTCATAGATATGGATTTATATAATGTAGCAATACTATAGCAGATCACCACACCTCACAGTCAATGCCGAATGAATCCTTTAATTGCTTAAAGTCCCCACCAACCTGACGTCCAATCTTCAAAATGACGGGCGATTTTAGAAAGTGAATTAAGGATAATGGCAAAACATTCCAAGTAGGATCCAGATGTAATACCAGCACGGATGAGGCATAGGAAATCTGGACTACTGAAAGCTTTCCTTTAACATTAGTGGTGATGTTGTATGGCCACTCACAATCAAATTCTGTGACCACGGATGTTGAGCAGCTTTCCAATACACCATTGACTTGTACAAAATGAAACTTTTCGACCAGTAAATTTTTCATTTCATCTTCAATCTCGTCATATCCTCGCAAATATTGAATTTGAATACTTTCAGGCACCTTTAAAAAAAAAAGTTAGACACGTCAAGAAGAAATGGTTTCACTTTTATACCGTACCTAACAAACGCGAAAGTGTGTGTTCCACTTGCGGTTTTTCCAGTCCTCTACATGACATCTACGGAATGGCGAAAGAACATGACCACTTGAGCAGGTCTGAGCACGCCAGAATCTGAAATAGATTTATAGTGGCGTGCCGTACGCTCACCACTAGTCTCCTCCTCCCTGACTATATCCTCCTGATCTGTCAGACGATAAAATGCACGGATGTAAGACCCACGTGCATTGGCACAAGATGATTCCATGGACTTGAACACAGCGCCAAAAAGATTCAGAGTGATGAATGTGGTGATCCTGCTGGTAGCGGCAAAAGGATCAAACCATACGTGATACAAATCAACGTAGTAACGCAAAAGATGCGTAAACGTCACCGAGTTCATGTTGCATGGGCGTTTAAGTTTCATGTCTTTCAAAGCGGTTGGTGGCAGCTCCTCATACCCATAAACAACCTTGTGGCCGTGATTGAGCGCAAGGAAGCAAGAAAGAGAAAAATGTAATTTGGAATTACGGTAATCCCCTTCAAGTCCCTCATTTACCTTGTCGTACTCATGGATGTTACCACCCGCAAACAATCTTTCAAACTATACTTGGTGTCTTGGTCCCAACACCAAGGAAGAGTTCAAGCCTTTGAAGTAATCTTCACTGTGAATGGCATGCAAAAACTTCTTCATATAGGTTTTCTCGACCGGCCCTCTGCGGTTTGTCTTGAAAGATTTAACATCGCAATTGTAACGTTCAAAGTTAAAGATCCACGACGAAGGACCTGAACCCCATTTTGTTAATACCGTTTTCAAATGAGTGTTGTGCTAAAACACATAATAAATGCTACTGTCTATAAAAAGAAATATGTTTCACGGGTAAAAGGTCGGGGACACTTGACCCGGTTTTAGGGAAATTTCTACTTTCTAACACCACTGTAGGCCCCTGACCAATGGGAGACCAGGGAATCTTAAGAACAATCCTAAATCAAGTACAGCGATATTACGACGAACAATAATACCAGTGAATGGTTCATTGTATTAAACTACGATGGATCTGAGCTGTCAAAATGCACAAGCCACAATATCTTCAATTATCTATAAATATCAGGGCTAGCCTGGCTGTCTCAAAGGCTTTTAATCAATTTTTATACAAATAAATCGACAAGACTTATAATTGTATTCCTTTTGTTTTTTATCTATTTTTTTCTGTAAAACTATTCTCTCTTAAAGTCTATTTTTACTACAAGTGTGGTAATGCATATTGGAAACGAACAAAGTAGGATCTTCGTAAGTATCAACAAAATCATCCAAGAATGTCATCATTTGCGCATGCATCTTCTCAACCTCCTCCAAAGAAATCACCGGACTCGACAGGTACACATTGGTAGCAACGAAATCCATCCAGTTATCATAATACTGTTTAGGGAGTCTCATTGTCAGCAAATATGGAGACATGGCCAAAACCCAAGCTTTGAATTCGTCGCTTTTTACATGCCCAAAGCCAACTTCACCGATCGTCATCTTTCTACAAAGTGATTGGCCGTCATAGCCAAAAGGCAACATTGTGGTATTTGACAAAATATTACAATAGAAAAGTAATGAGATAAAAGTATATCTTTATTCGAGGTAAAAATAGACTAAAAGAACTCTGCTGCTATGAAAATAATTGATCCTTTTTATATTGCACAACTCTCCTGAGTTTTAATGATGAGTCAACCTTTCTGGTTTTGGAATAGATCTATACTTTGTTTCCCGCCTTGGGTTAAATGAATACTACTCGTTAGAATTGTTTCCAGTTAACGTTGTCCCATATCAACAGATCGGGAACATGAGTACTCTAATAAATCTTTAGTGTTACTAGACACATATTTATCAGATCATGCAACGGTTACTGTAAAAGATGCATACTTGTTTGTCAAGTGTAATTGGCAGTAGAACATTATAGTTGATCATTTATTCATTATCTTTGTAATGAACAAAATACGATCCCAAATATAAAATGTCTTATCGTTATTTGTATATTTGGTTGTAGAAGATAGGTATCCATTAATTCATACACTATTTCTTTATACTCTTTATCAGCAGTATAACTATATCAATATATAAGTAAATGAACCATTTATATTGATAGCTGTTCTATTCTCTCTCTGGGTAGCTAAGCCATTGAGAGAACTATTAATATTAAGTTTCTCTTTCTTATAATTCTTGATTTGATCTGAGAAGCTTCTCTTCTCGATCGGTGATATCGTAACTCAGTGGTATAGCATTCTGTATCCAACTGTCATTCGTATATCGTGTTTAGGCCAATCATGCAATCTTTAATATAGAAGTATGTACTCGTAGTAGGAGAGGTTGTATAGCAGTATACAAGTGTATGCTGGTATGCAACATCAAAGGTTGTTTTAATTTCATAGTTTTATTTATTTAAACGATTTGCTTATTTATTCTTAAGTGAATCGTACCCAAATACGACACCTACGATGAGTAATCAAGTAATCCAATCATCGCACATATTGCTAAATGGATAAATAATTTCTCTGCTAGAAATTCCGGACATACAACCATAGGCTTACATAATTATATTTTATAAGCAATGTTTCATGTCGTTACTGATTTACAATTCAAATCCAACAATTCCCAGTCTCTGGAAATGTTTATTCGATCTACGCAGAAATTAATTGAAGTAATAATTTAATATAAAAGGATCTCTACTTTTATCATGACAAACTCTCCAACTTATAATAAAGGATTAAAGAGTCTCATTTCTTTACTTGTTTATTTTTATCTTTATATTTTACCCTTTTATACTCAAATTATCACACCTACTGATACATTTTTTTTTCATTCGGTGGAGCTGCGATGATCATGTCACCCTTCATGCCACTAATATGCTTTACGAGTAACCAGCTCTCAGACTCAATCTCTATCCTTGATCTGTCAGCTCTTTAAATTATTTTTCATGATTCATATAGGTTATGACTAACCTTTGTCGTTGCTCATTCTTTTACTTAATTTCTTGCTTTCTTTTTCTCTAAATATGGCTGATAAATTTCACTTCTTGTTTTCTTTATCAGATATATATCATATTCATCTTTTCTTTTACCTTTCTTTTCTTAAATAAATAACCTCCTTTCAAAGAATTCATTCTCTGTCCTGCCCTCCCTGTCTCGTTTTTCTCATTCCTGACAGGAGCGCAATTCTATGTTTTGCTTTTGATCAATTTTCATCAAGTTTATTTTCTTGCCATATGTCCTATGGTTGCATTGTACGTTGAAATTTTTTTTAAAAAAGCAAGGGCGTTTTTTGTGGCTTCACATTCACCTTCACCACTGAGAAAGAAAGGCATGTAAGTTGAAATTACAGGCCTTTTTCATGAAACTATGGAAGCTAAAATATACAGTTATTTTTTTTAATGACGAGAACATGCAATCATATAAGTGGCATACTTTTTAGTATAACCTTACGCCTTGAAAAGAAACCTGACATGAATACTATTGACGCATAAGAGTAAGCCGTGTGGCTAGCATTTATAAAAGTTACCTGTTTTTGGCTTCGTAAGCTTTTGAGCTTTACCGGGGAAATTCATGATAAAAGAGGGGACCGCAGTTGAGGTTGATGATGCAGAAGTTTCCTGTTTTTTGAATTTTGTATCATGAGCACAATATCCTAACACATAGGTAAAGATAGGTTAGAGATATTGTCTTTAATTTGAGCTATCACTTATGTCTTATTCCTTGATTACTCTTGAAGCCGAGTTTCTTGTCACAAATTCTGTTTGACTTGAAGGTACCACTTCGTTTTTAAGTAAGGCTAAAGCCCCAACATGACATTTTCCTTTACTTAATAATTCAGTGTTTTCTTCACTTATCGTATGCCAAGTGAGTTTTTAAAGAGCATACGATAATCATGATCTTCAAAAGAACGTATGACAATTTGATCGTGATGTCGATATTTTTACTCAAGCATGGGTCATCTTGTCTTCATTGGTCAACTATGAGGAAACCATTCTTCTCCCCTGTAGCAGAAAGGTAACCAAGTTTCTTTATGTGTTTGACCTTGAGAAATTCGAGAGATAAAGCAACGAATTAAGAATAAAAATAAAGAAATTTGACGAAGTAAAATTATCAAACTGCAAAAATAAACTAATGTCTTTATTATACAATAAATTGGGTTCTTTATATACATATTCAGGGCTGGCTGAATATCAATCATTTAAGTGAAACCTGTCAAATATACAATAGGCGTATTGTCAATTAAAGATCGAGCATCTCATGGTACCTTCGAGAATCTTGTTATTGACGAGCGATCATATCATTGGATTGTATTATCTGGAATAAATGTATGACTATTGTTTTCTATATATTTATGAGTAATCAATGCGTAGTAAAATAGAGTGTAATAGCATGTATTTGATTTTCAGAGTAATGCAATAATGATTTATAGAAAGGTTATCAAAGAAGAAAGAAAGAATTGATGATAGAGTTTTATCTGTATATAAGCTCGATCACAACAGACCTGCTCACTGTAAAAGAAAGGAAAGCGAGAAGGCTGGGCAACTGTAGATATATTAAATAAGTACAATGTTTTTAATAATAATAATAATAAAAGTACTCATGCTGCCTTCATCCCATGCAATTTGAGTAAGCATTAGGTTCTGTTACGCGAAACCCGTTAATTAAAGCTAATGCTTGTTCTGACATAGTGTTCATGCTAAAGATTGAGAAAAATAATTGCAACATCAAAAGAAGGGGAAAAGTAAATAAAAATGATTTCACCAAGACTTGCTAAAATAGTCATATGTTCACTGATGTATGTGGTGACCTAGCAAGGCTATAGTCATATTAGAGCTAACAAAGATTTATCCATGCTGATACCATTTGTGATATAAGCTTAACAATAAATGTCATAGTAAGAACTATAAGGATATTACATCACAAGTCTAATTTAGTACGTCTGAGAAAGACTGAAAATTTAGTTTAATGCAAAGAGTTAAGAAGACTTAACATTTATTAGAACAAGACTAAATTAGTGACTATGTAATAATCATATACATTTTTGGTTAATCAATGATAACTTCAAGATAGCACTAGAGATATGAACACAGCAGACAGTCTTTTATATAAATACTCGTACATTTCATTTATTAATAAAGACATCTTATAAACAGTCTCAAACTACTCCTGTAGTAAAAGTAGACTTTAAGAGAGAATAGTTTTACAGAAAAAAATAGATAAAAAACAAAAGGAATACAATTATAAGTCTTGTCGATTTATTTGTATAAAAATTGATTAAGAGCCTTTGAGACAGCCAGGCTAGCCCTGATATTTATAGATAATTGAAGATATTGTGGCTTGTGCATTTTGACAGCTCAGATCCATCGTAGTTTAATACAATGGACCATTCATTGGTATTATTGTTCGTCGTAAGATCGCTGTGCTTGATTTATGATTGTTCCTAAGATTCCCTGGTCTCCCATTGGTCAGGGGCCTACAGTGGTGTTAGAAAGTAGAAATTTCCCTAAAACCGGGTCAAGTGTCCCCGACCTTTTACCCGTGAAACATATTTCTTTTTATAGACAGTAGCATTTATTATGTGTTTTAGCACAACTCCTATAGTCTTTTTATAATTTTTACTTTACTTTAAAACACAACAATGCATAAGCTACGGAGCCAAATTCAGAAAGGAGCATCATTCTCAGTATTAATATTAGACGAATTGACTGGACCTTGATGAAATTGACTCCATAGCCGTAGTGTGCGCTATATTCTTGAACATACGTCTTGCTTGACTATAAAAAAGTAGTGCAACTTACCAAAAGATAAAGCCGTGTAATCACTCACTCATTGAGATCAGCCTAAATAGTAACTTGATGCCTCTGTTTTATTATCCGTTAAAGCGATATCATTTTTTTTTGTAGGAGACCCTTCTTCACTTGAATGATTTTGTTATTTATTATATATATACCATACACCTCGATTACTTCAGCGGCTGATACTTTATCTATAACTTCATCTTTCAGACGTCGTCTTTGTTTGACCCCACCCCTATTTTTGTCTCAGTAAAATTCAGGCTTACAAAAACATTAGACGGAGCTGATTTTCAAAAAGATAAAAAAAGACTCAAAATTTACTCACACAGCTCATTCAATTACGTCATGTTTAATCGTGATCATGGCACATAATCGATGTTACACAAGTGACGAAATCGCATATGAACAAAGATAAACAAAAAAGAATGTTCTTTCGGTATTTTAGTTAATTTATTTTTCATTTTCATTAATATTAAAAAAACCCAGTTCTCCGCGCGCAAGCCCCGGGAAAAAAACTGACAACGCCGCTCAATATACCCAGCACATCGTCCAGCAAATGACCAGGTGGGAATACGAGACCGAAATATATCAGACATTGCTGACGTTTTTGATTAAAGAGAAAAAAAAAAGAATTTTGGATGAAAAAAAAATGTGCCTTTTTATATCTTTTTTGCATGAATTTGTGGTACATTCTGGAAAAATTTCATGTGAAAATGATGAGATTGAATTTGTGACTGGTCATACTTGATTTATTAAAAAAAATGGGGCTCCCCTTCGGGTCGCTGATCCAATTTTTTGACCTACGCTATGCTGCGGTAAAAATACGCGGTTCCTGGGGGACCCATCAATGGCACGAAATTTGACCTATTGCCAATGAGACAGATGAACACATCTTTGAAAAGCTTAAATCGAGCCTGTTTGTATATGACCCATGAATAAAGTACTCATTTATTTTCAAGAATTCACCTCTTACATCAGAATGTAATGTGTTTTCATCTGAGTATTTTGTCTTGTTGCGATTGGCTTGATCGACAATTGCATCTTATTTACCAGTTAAGTTACGAGCCTAATCTCTTCTTCTTTTGTTACCCCTCTTTTATAATCTATGCTTTTGGATACTACAGAGGTTGCCTTATTTTGTAGGAATTTAACTGAACGCTCACTTAAGATTGCCAAATGACCTTCCATATATGGTAATAAATTTATTGATTTTTATCCAGTTCTCAGGCTATTTGACTACGTAAACTACGTCTAATACGCCAAAAAGGGACAATTGCGATAGTAAGCACCAGACTTTTGGTTGTCAACTTAGTTTTATTATTTATTAAGATTAGGTCTGAAGTGATATTAGACGTTAAAATTTATGGGCATAACAAATAAATGTCAATCGATAATAAGACAGTGAGAGATGAGAAGAGAGTATAGTTCCTAGATGTAAAAGAATAAAGAATCTACATCGGGTTTATGTAAGAAGATGTAGTGATTGAATAAGTTACAATAGGCAACAAACAGCAACAAAAAGCGGAGGAAATACCACTTAATATCAATAACAAGACAGACCCCAAATTTAGGTAAAGAGTATTTTAAAGGAAAGACCTTATCATGAGTAACAGCAAGCCAAATAATTATTGGCTACAGCACTGTCAAACACACGTTTTATGTCATGTCTACGTGAGAAGTTCCTATTAAAACATCTGAAAAAGTTGTGAACGTAGTAACCTGGAATAGCAGCAACAAGAAGCATTTGACGTTGGTGGGAATCGGGCTTGATGATTAAAACTGTTTTAGTCTCTGCATGGACGTTCAAAAGCTTGACAATCGAATCGTGACCTTTGAAGACCTTTGGATTAGTGTGATGATCTGGCTTACTTCTAATAAAATCATCATCATAAAAATAACATCAGATACACTTACATCATACATTCTACACTAAAATATAAATATCTCAGCATCGATACTTGATAAAGAAAATAGACTTCTTTAGTCTCTACACGTCTTTAACTAAAATAGCGCAAAGAAGACACTGCACTAAAATAGTGTACTTACATTATGCAATAATTTTATAATTTAAATTCAGACATCTTATATATATCCTTTATTCTTTGACCTTGATAATCCCTAATTCTCTTTTAACTAAATAAAACATATCAACAGTCTCAAAGTATTCCTACTTTTGTTTTATTTCCTTTCTGTCTGAATTTTTTATTATCCAAAATACTACAATTAGACAGAAAAATAAAATCAGGTCCTGTTTCTACATGATCAAGTGTGGCCATCGAAACTTAACTGCATACGATTACCACTGGCTTTAGAGGACATAAATTCAGCTTTTGCCATCTTTTTTGTTTTGTCTGGTTAAGAAAGGTGCTGGCAGATTGCCCATTTGAAAAGAGTTTTTTTTTTATTATTATTACGGACCCTCAAGGGCATCTACGGCTGGGGTGCTAAATGTATGAAGTGGTCCACAGTGACGGTTCTGAAAGTGTTTTAAATGAATAACAGGGACGTAACCTTATTTTATTTTCTTTTTTTCGCTTAATTTTGTATGCATGTTTATGTAACTATTTTTTGTTATTTTCGTTATGATTTATAAGAGTGTTAGGGTAATCAACAGCAGCAAAATATCTTTTATTTGGATGTTAAAAAATAGCACCGCCGCTGGGCGAAAACTCATGGGTTCCAATTTGAAAGCACCTCCGCTGTGAATGCCCTATTCTCAACACCAGCTCTATTTTTGTATTATTTTTCATAAAGATTACTTTGGAAACACATGCTGAAAGATAATGATCATATAGCTTTTCTCCAAGAGCAGTAATTCTGGAGCTGCCGTCAGATACTTTATGATTTTTTATTACTGCACAAAGCAAGCCATAGCACACCCTCGTTCAACTTAACCATTTTTTTATGCCCAAAATCCGCCTAGTCATACCTTTTTTCCCCATTTCCTGATCCCTCGCATCATGATATTGGTGGCAAAAATGAATTTGTTGTATTACATGTCGTATACAACAAATTCGATCAGATCCAGGTATGATAGACTATAACAGGTATCAATCTTTTGTTCATTGCTCTCATCCTCTATCATTCTTTAAATATGTTATTGAATCGAAGGTAATCCCAAATGTCATCACGGGGTAAAAATCCACTTGGGAAGGCTGACTAGGGAATAGTTTGAATATATAAGTTCATTTGTTGAATTCATTTATCGAGTTGAAAGAGTTTTTTTTTTTTTTTTTTTTTTTTTGCAGTCACTGATCTTGCTGCCGGTAGGTTGTAGGAGATCATGATATGGGCCCCTTTGACGTTGTCAATTTTATCCATTCCTATTTGGTTTTAAACGTCATTTTCCAACAAACCCCATTCATCCACAAGAGGGTGCAAATAAGAATTCGTTTCATAAGTCTTGTAAACTAAATTCCTCATGTTTCGTATTTCCATTAGCAAAGTGCACGCTGACTAGTCAACGTCAAATTTTAATCAGATTGGTCGATAAAAGATCCTAAACTGTCTCCATATACTTTCATCATGAATGTCATACATCGCATCTGGATTAACCTTTCTTTGGATCCTCTGCTTGGTAATATCCATACAATCTTTGAGTTTTAGATGTCGAACTAGTTGAATAATAAAAAAAAAACACAATCGTTTGGGCTGCAGCTCGTTTACTGGTTTTGTCATCGAAAGACGTCCCGTTGCATCGTGTTAATCTAGAGTGGGAACCAACTAAAGAGCAAGTGTTTCAGACAAGACAGCTTTTTTATCAGAATTGCCGGCTAGGTGAAGAGTATAACAGAATGTACAGCTGGCCTACTTTTTGATATCATGGTACCTTCTCAATGCATGATTACACCAAACTACAAGCGTATCGGCGTAAAAGGGGTGGTAAAAACGGTTGTTAATTTCCAAATTAACGTTGAACATGAATCATCCTTATCCACAGGCTTCTTCGGTCAGTGTTTGCTGTAAAGCAAGAATATAATGAAATACATATGTAAAGCCAAAAACGCAGTTAAAATGAAGTCAGGATTGCTGAATCTGAGAAAAAGGGTCAGTAAGAAATATAGACAACCATACCCTTAACACTACCTTCTTCAAAAGATTTATCGTCCTTCCCCTCCACTTTTCTACAGCTCTTTCGAATAAAGTGGACATTGCCATGTTCCTTGTCATTGCCATTTTCGACCTGAATAAAGTCATGCCTTGCTTATGTGCTAATACAAAGTTCTACAAAAGTCTTGTGATTAGCCAAACTAAAACTGTCAGCGTTAGTTTTGCAAAGTGAGGTGTCTTGTTGTGTTAATGTTAGAAAGGAGAAAAGGGCAAAAAAGTCACCCACAAAAGAGTGGGATTAACTTTGCGGAGTTTTGTCTGGTGATGCAAAAAAAAGAAAAAAAAAAAAAACTCTTCTTAACAAAACTGTAGTCAAAACGAAATGTCATGCTCTTCATTATATCTGAAGAATCTAAAAACGATTCTCAACTATTTCTTATATTATGTATTTAAGCCCTCATTAAAACGTATCGCTTATATATGTGGGGTCTTAAAAAAGCCTATTAAAGTTTTTATGTTTTAATTTTTGTTTACGACAAAATTCAAAGTAGTACAAACCACTAGTTTGGGTATACCATAATTCATATGCAACGTCTACTGATGTATTTAATCATTGAGCATGACAACGTGGCTGCGCTATTCTTTTCCTCTCATAGACTTTTTTTGACAGATCATGCCCATTAAAGGCATTATCTCAGCCTGGTGCTAGTATATACCCTTTCCACCATATACCCTTTTGAAAAGATACCCCTTATATTATACACCCTTTACACGTAACGTACATCTTTTGTTCCTTGAAGCATACACTCTTTACTTTATACGTTTTACATTTAAAGATTACCACAAATTCTCAAAGCCTGGTGCTATATACATCACAAACTATACCCTGCCCTTACTGCTATACCTGTACATATCTCCATGACTGTAAATACCTTTAAGACTGTAAATACCTTTAAGACTGCAAACATCTGTAGCCGTTTAAATACCTCCAAGACTGTTTACATAACCTGAAGACTGTAAATATCAACAACCGTGTAGATACCTTCAAGCCTGGTGTCACATATACATATTATACCCTGTAAATACCATCAAACCTGTAAATATTTTCAAGCCTGGTGCTACATGTGTATAATATATTCTGTAAATACATCAATGCTGGTGCTTTATAAATAAGAATAGACATGGACATAGACATAGAAGTAGACATGGACATAGACATAGAAGTAGACATATATATAGAAATAGAAAAATAAATAAAATATACCCAAGCCTAGTGCTTTACAGTAGCCGCTCGATTTAACAGTGCTCGATTTAAGGGTGGATTTTTGAACAACAGCTTCCGTCCCCAGCATTAACACTACTAAATCACTAATTTTTTTAAGGGTGAGATTCCATTTCACCATACCCTTAAATCGAACGGTATATCACTGCATTTTTTGTCTTTTTTTCAAACTTTTTGATTAAATGTTTTATGTCCGTATATGAGTCTTAAACAGTGGTTTTTGGTGATTCATCAAAATACAGCAACGTTTTTGTCTCAATTGGCATCAGCGCAATAAACATTTTCTTATAAAATAAACATTAAATAAAAATTAAACCCTTCCTTCATTTGCCTTTCGACATGACTATTCTGATTAAGTTTTTCTTTTTCAATCGTGAACTTGAAAAAAAAAAAAAAAAAAAAAAAAATACCATGATTGAAAATTAAATACGATTTCTTGTTGAACTGGGTTTACTTGAGGAATGAGGGATAAGCAACTTTTATGAGCAAGCATATCCCTATTTACCTCTGCGTTTGACAGAGTGATGTATTACCTACGTTATTTTGGGCCATTCTACTACAGCGATCCCTTGGGTACTTTTATCTTCATAAACCAAAAAGAGTCTCTGCGTTCATTTGAGTTGATTTTAGATAAACAAAAGTGAATTGTGGGCATTTGGAAATCCGACAACTTATTTGATTAAAAAAAAAAAAAAAAGGCATTGCGTTCTACGTATACACTGATGTCATTCAGAACAATGTATTTTTCCGATCTGGAAGGGTAAAATCCTACGTGAGAGGTTAAATGACGAACCTGAATACACAGTGGATAAGAAATCCTCGATAGAATTAAATGGGTAACAACCAATTCAAACTTGCTTTTGGCCCGTAGCCAACTTGGTCGTATCATTTATGCCATCAAAAGGTATTTAAATATAGTGAGCTTACTACGTAGATATATGGTAATGTGTACAGAATTCATATTCCGCACGCCCGTAAAGATCTCAAAAAGGAAATTTCAAAAGGGAGGCGCGCACTGATGGCTAATTGTAAGCTTGAGAAAAAACGATAATCCTGCCAGCATCATGGTATGGGAATAAACCCAAGGTTTTCTTATCAGAGATACATACGATGACAGAAATAAAGACGGATTTAACGAAAGATGGAGTTTTATTTTTTTATTTTACCATTGGATGTAGTTTATCAGTAAACGCTCCACCCCTCCTTCTGTGGCATGTTGTGTAGCCATCTTGTTAAGACGCTGTACGGAGTTTATTACCAGAATCTTTTGAGGTGAAGGGGATACTGACTGCAATTTTTTAAGGTCTTTGGTTTTGATAAATCAATTCAAAAAGTTGTAAATAATAACATGGTATAAAATAGAAGTGAGGGGAAATTCCTTGTACATGTAACTTGGCTTTCCTTACTTTTTTTTTGAAGAGGAAAACTTAATAAAGCATGTCAGGGTTGCAGTCAAGATTTGAATGGTAAATTAGCTTTCTGTTAAGACTGGGATATGGACAGAGAGATAACCTCGTTTGATAAATCCATCATATCTTGATGTCCCATATATATCATTACTGATTGGCTGTAATGTACCAAATGGGCCGACATTTTTCTTCTTCTCGTTATTTGGTTAATGCAAGAATAAATAAAAACCGCCGACTAGTCACTATTTGATGATAATGAAATCACTCTTTTTTTTTTTTTTTTTTTTTTTTTTTTTTTTTTGCTGCTGTTGCTGCTGCTTAATTCGAATTTATCATACCGACTCTTTCAAAAAAAAAAAAAAAAAAAAAAAAAAAAAAAAAAATGTGACTTAGATAACAGCCCTGCTTATCTGTATTTTACTAGAAACGCGAAACTACCTGTGCGCATGTGTCCTAAATGTACATAAGAAAAAAGTACCATGTGTACCGATTTACAGGAACATATTGCTTGCATGGGGTGTGGTTGTGGGACTAATCTCGAGTCTAAAAAATGTACATTTATGGTAATATGCAATGACGTTTTCTTTATGCTTGTCCATCTCAACAGTCCATATGACGTATCGTCCTCGGATAAAAAAAAAAAAAAAAATTAAGCTATGCGGGCCTATTTTGAATCACCAGTCTACGAGTTTTTACATTAATCTATGCATACGTGATATTTGTAAAAAAGAGAAAAAAAAAATTGTGCTTCTGTAAAAGGACCCTTATCATGATCCGAATCAATATGTATATACATCGATTTCGGAAGTAAAAAAAAGACGCTCGTTTTTTTTTTAGCGTAATCTTCAATGCAAGTGTAAAAGAAATTAAGAATGTCAAACTTTCTTATCTACAGATTAATCCAGCACATATCTTTTGGTCTGTACGTCATTTAGCTGGTCCCTGCTAAGACAAGGTTTCATAATGAATTTAATCCATAGTTTCTCCGGACGTTTAATTTTATTTTTTTGTCTCTCTTCCTATATAAGGTTCTCATATTAAAACAATCTTCTTTTTTCTATTCTTCATTTATTTGAAAAAAAAAAAAAATTAAATCTAAATAAAAAATACACAATACTATGTCTGCTACTAAACAAAGAATTACTGTCATTGGATCCGGTAACTGGTAAGTTTGTCTATATATCAAAGAAGTGTAGCATGAAAAGGACCAAGTTAGTAAACTTTTATTTTTCTTTTAGGGGTTCTGCTATTGCCCGTGTCTGCGCACAAAACGCCATCAAGCACCCCGATTTCTTTGAACGCGAAGTGCGTATGTGGGTCTTTGAGGAAGACATTGATGGTAAGAAATTGACAGATATCATCAATGAGAAGCATGAGAACGTGAAATATCTTCCTGGCATTAATATTGGTGAAAATGTGGTTGCCATTCCCGACGTCAGGGAAGCTGTCAAGGGTTCCAACATGCTTGTGTTTGTCTTACCTCATCAGTTTGTATACAGAGTCTGTGAATCTCTAAAGGATGTGATCCCCAAGGAGAACTGTAGAGCCATTTCTTTAATCAAGGGTTTGGATTACAAGGACAACAACTTGCTTATCTTTTCTGAGGAGATCGAAAAGATTTTGGGTATTCATTGTGCTGCTTTAAGTGGTGCTAATATTGCTTCTGAAGTAGCCCAGGAACAATTTGGTGAGAGTACAATTGCCTCTAGAGTTCCAGAGGATGGTTTGCTTTTCCAGAGACTCTTCCACACGGATTATTTCGATATCAATGTCATTGCGGACTACAGAGGTCTTCAAGTATGTGGTGCTCTCAAGAACATTGTCGCTCTTGGTGCTGGTATCTGTGATGGTCTTGAATATGGTAACAATACAAAGTCTGCCATTATCCGTCGAGGATTGGTTGAAATGAGAAAGTTTGGTAAATCCTTCTTTGGTGATGTTCACACAGAGACCTTCTTTGGTAAGTTCAGAAAAAAAAAAAAGTACCGAGCGGATTTTTAATTTCATTGTTGATAGAATCTTGTGGTGTTGCAGATCTTATCACTACTTGTGCTGGTGGTCGTAACAGAAAGGTTGCTGCTGCTTTTATTAAATCAGGTAGACCTATTGAAGAGATTGAAAAGGAGATGTTGAATGGTCAAAAGCTTCAAGGTACAACTACATCACAAGAAGTGAACCATTTCTTATCTGCAAGAAACATGACAAAAGAGTAAGTTATTTCTGTATACCGTGCCCTCATTCCGATAAGTGACTAACTCAGACCATTAGTTTCCCTCTCATGACTGCCATTTACAAAGTCATGTATGAAAATGCTCCTCCTGAGAGTATTGCTCTTGATCTTCGTACACACAAGTTTAAGGATTAAAAATTCATCGTTATCTATTTCATCATTCCCTACCCGCCATCTTCTCTTTTTTAATCATTTAAATAATAACGCCTTCATAATAAAATGCAAATCAACTGTAACTTTTTCTGTCTGCATTTTCTGTAAATTAGATCACTCTGATAAGCATGCATACCATTAATTTTTTACAAAGAGAAATTGCATGAATTTGACTTCATTCCAATTGGGTAGGCTGCATGGATTAAAAACGTCACAATAATTTAAACACAAACCCGCTTTTCTCTCTCCCAAAGCTGGGGGTGTGTGTTCTTTTCTTTTTACCCTATTAAAAAAAAAAAAATGTCCCTGCAAAGAATATTCAGCGCCCAAAAAAGTTTAAGCCGGATACCAACACGTTTGAATGTTCAACGTTATGCCAGTACAGCACGTCGTAACACTCGACCTGCACAACCGCCTCGCCCTTTCCGTATCCCACCTTTACCTGTAGCACTCATCAGTGTCAGTTTTATCTGTCTCGGCGTCGGCCTCTATGAATACCTTAATTCCGACATTCAAAAGTTTCCTGTACCCATTCGTCAAGCGCTGAGAAAGGCGCTTTATTACGAGCAGAACAAGGACGCCATGCTCGCCTTGAAATATTTTAACGAAGCACTGACATTAGCGCTAGCGTCGCCCGAGTTAGAAAAGAATGGAGCCCCCTTGACAGGCATCATGATTCAATTAGGTGCACTGCAGGAACGTTTAGGCCGTTTACCAGAAGCGCGCAACACCTTGACATTGGCCATTCGTCATTTACTCGGCCTCGAGCAAACTTTAGCCGAAGTCACCTCGGTCGATCTATCACAGTTATCCCCCGCCGAACAAAAGAAAGCGGTGGGTATCGCGCAAAAGTTGGGTGATATCACTTCTGCCATGAAGAAGGACGAGGAGGCAGAAAAGTGGTATGTGTGGTCTGTCGAACACTTGCTCAAATCAAGTTCAAAGGCCAAATCGGAATATGGAGACAACTCGGATTTAATCTTTGATGAAGAACATATGCCCTCTTGGTTGACAAGTACGGATATTGGAGCTGCCATGGAAGCATTAGGTGCTTTTTACTCTTCTAGAAATAAGCCAGAGTAAGTGTTTCTTTCTTTTTCTTTTTTTAGACGAATGACGTGACTAACGAAAAATGGGGGGCACTGTAGTTTGGCCATTCACCTGTATTTGAGAGCCTTGACTTTAAACGGAATGAAATCATGCCAATCTGCTGTCTTGATGAATAATTTGGCCGAGTCTTATTCAGGGTTAGGGAAATATGAAGAGGCAAAGATTTGGGGTCAACGCGGATTGGATTTAGCTCAAAATCCCAATACCCGTAAGCAAAATAAGGATGGAGAACTCTGTGATGAAACCTGTGGTGTCTTGTTATTTAATATGGGCATGTTATTTGAGGTAAGCCACAGAACAAAAAACAAAAAACAAAAAAAAGGCAAGGATGGGATTGGGGGCTCTGACATTTTTGGTGTTTTTTTATATGTAGCAAACAAAGGATAAAGAAAAGGCAAGTCAATTCTATGCTAGTGCACGTCAACATGGACGTGATTTCAAACATGCCAATTGTATTAAAGAAGCGGACCGTGCATTGAAAAGATTAGAATTTGAAAAAATACGAGACGAATAATAAAAAAAAAAAAAAATTATGTTTTAACGAGAAAATGAATCCCAGTCTCTTTTATTGATTGATGGAAAAGAGGCATGATCATTTGTTGGATATAACGAAGTGGACATCATCATATCATCAAAGTATTTAAAACAGGTAGGCGTAATGGTTGTTTCGACTTCATCGGATTGGATCAGCAGGTTGAGGATGGAGTTCCTTTGGGTATATGCTTGTTGTTTCTGTGTCCATTGAGCCTGTTGTGATGAAAGATATTCATCCAGTCTGCCATTGGTTGCTAAGGGTTGTTGTGGCAGCGTCTTTTGATTGGAGAGCGGAAAGAGATCAAAGCCTGTTGAAAACGGTGAATAATATTTGGGTGCATTTTGGAGATCAGAAGAAGAGAAGGAAGAGGATGAGGATTGGATGGATTCGGTCATGCTTTCATTATCACTCAAGAATGGTACATCATCCTGCTCGTCCTTGACAAGACATGTTTGGACGGGTGAAACCGTTCTTTTGTTTGGTGTGGTATTCTTATTATTTCCATTTTTAGCTGTCATATTTCTTGATTTGTGTTTGTTGTTATTGATTTTAATCTTCTTTGTGCAAGACACAGCTGGTTTCTTTTTTTTCTCGGTCACGACAATTCATTCTTCAGTGTTTGCGTCCGTGTTTGTTTGTTTACCCGCTTGTTTCTCTTGGTGTTGTACCGAGGGCTGTGGTGAATTATTAGATGAAATACAGGCTTCGGAAGAATGACTGGCCGATGCTAACGTCGGTGATGCATTGCTAAAGGTTTCCTGTGGTGGTGAAGGACAGGTTTGTGGTGGAAGATGAGCCGGATGAGGAGAAGTTTGAACCGCGGCTTCAGCTTCATTTACAACAAGTTCCTTTATTGTATCAGATGAAATGAAATTTGCTTGCTAAAATATAAAGTTTTATTAGATACATTTTTTTTTTTTATGATTGCCAATTATATAGGGAATCGGGTACCTTTTTATTTGTCCTGATCATACAAAAAGTAGTCAATAAAACAAACCAAGGAGAGTAAATGAAATGTTTGGATAGAAATGACTTGATGACAAGCCCATGTTGCATTGTCATCAGAGAGCCCAGTAAGGCAGTCATGATATAGAATGATATTTTAATGCTAGACAACATTTGAAGAAGAAGAAGAAAAAGAGAGAAGAGAAGCAAAGAGAAAAATAATAAAATAAAAAGAGAGGAGACCTATATTTACCAACTTGATTCTATATATACAACAAAGATCCCAATTTCCTTATTGAGTTAATATTATTATACTAAAATTGTAATTAACGACACATCAATTCTATTGCTTTTAAATACATCTACATCAAAAGAAACCAGTTGTTTATTGAAATATAAGAAATCATCGAACTTTATACATGTAGTCTGTTCATCCTAAAAAGAGTATAATGAAATTACATTCACAAATAAAAAAAAAAGGATAAAAAATCAAATGTGGCTGAAGAGCAAAAATAAAAAAGGGGAGGCTCATTACCCCCCGTCGAGTACGACAATCATTCATATATATACATTTTGTTTATCATTGCACCACTTGTAGTAGCACCATTGTCTACTACGCTAAAACAATAAACAGCAACAATACAAAAGGTTGATTTTTTGTATCACAGCGTTTAAACGATTCATCCAGTCTTTTTCATGAAAAATAACCCGACACCAGGTAAAACAGATTAACGCTCGCATATCCATGCAAAATGAGGTTTAATTTTTTTTTTTTTAGATTGCGATTTAAATTAAAACACATGTTTACAAACCTACAGATCCCTTTTTTTTTTTTTGGTTTTTTTTTTTTACATGTACACCAAGACTATGTATGCGTAAAAAGGGCTCTTTTTCAACGTTGTCTCAGTGCAGATAAATAAAGTCAAACAGAGGCTTATTTGACTCCTTTACATTCAATCACCCTTCGTAATGACAGACTCCACATTTAGAACGTTATGAG
This sequence comes from Mucor saturninus, assembly GCA_016758985.1. Classification (NCBI taxonomy): domain Eukaryota; kingdom Fungi; phylum Mucoromycota; class Mucoromycetes; order Mucorales; family Mucoraceae; genus Mucor; species Mucor saturninus. The sequence continues at coordinate 17,637 of JAEPRD010000222.1, read as the reverse complement.
TTACATCTCGGGAAGACACCCCCCCCTTTTTTTTCGCTCATTGTGTGAATTTCAGTATCCAACGTTTTTCCCATTTGTTAAAACTTCGGTTTTTTTATTGTACTATATCTAACTGGACAACCGACGTACTAGTAAGCAGTAATGATTGTTATCACGTCAAACTGAAAGAGCTGCCTGGTTGTTACGATACCCACACACCCTAAAAATACGGGTAGTGACATTGACTCCATGACCCATATGTTGAAAGAAGTTATTTTACGAAGCTTTTCAAGAACAGTTTTAGGTGCACTTTTGATAGTAGGGGATTGTATCATCATATGGATAGATGAAAATATGAATGAATAGTAGTGTGATAAATGCAAACATTTCCTAAATAGGTGATGCTTGTTATCCCTCGCAAATAACAGGAAGCGACAATGCCACTCCCCAAATCTTACTACTACCGTATCACTTTCTGTTTTCTAATAAAAACTTGTTAAACTGGTGTCAAACGGGATACATTACGTACTTTGATATTTGAATGTGCCTGAAAAAAAAAATCCCATTTATGCTATCTCAGGTTATGACAAAGAGAGGCTAAAAGTTTGACATAAATTGTGTGAAAATATTCAACCGAGTGTAACCAGAAGGCTTGGTTTATAAGATATGACTATTATTCATCCATACAAAGTAAAAAACAAAAAAAACAAAAAAAACAAAAAAGTTAAAAAAATAGATGGGCACTGATTTTTATTGCTGATTTTGTTCAGAAAGAATACTAAAGCCATTCAAACTGCAAATTCCTAAATCATGGTACTGAAGCCATGAATCAATAAACTCAGATTGTTTTTCAGTGGTAAAAGACAAGTTGGGTATAAGGACTGGTGTGTACAAGGATTGACAGAGTTTATCATAAACGTACTGATCATGGGGTTGTGTGGATTTCCCAAGACATTCGACTGTCTTGTACGTGATTTTTGTCATATTGTCTTTGAGGCTTTGGATGATCGTATCCATATTTTTTGGATTGACTGGTTTACTGCGCATTTTGTTAATTCTTTTTGACGAGTACAAAGATGACTTGTCATCAAGGCGATAGTTTCTATAATACAGGGTAGGGATTAGCAAATATAGCAAGAAAAAAAAAAGTTATTTCTTATGATTTCAATTTGTAAAAGCACTGTAAGTATACTTTTTTGATACATATGCGGATCTCATTGGTGACTAGTTATAGAAAAGGCAGAAAGAGAGATAAAAAACAAATAATTTTTAATTTTTTTATTTCTGCATGAGAGAGTTTCCTTTGTGTTTTAAAAAAATGCCCAATCATGATATCATTGATTTTTAACTACCGATGATTTAGCAAAAAGTGCCTGGTAACTAGAAAAAGTTCGACGTAGGTCACAACAAAAAAAAAAGACACAATTGGATTGGATGCTGTGATAATGAAGAGAGCATATCGAGTAGCTACTTGCTCCATGTTACCACCTTGGAAAAGATCAGCCCTTAGATACATGTTCTGCAATGGCATTTGTATTCGACATTAAAAAGGAATTGATGTGATATCATTCTTTTAAAGTGTCGCAAAAACTGAACAATGGCAAACCAGTCTCAATTGCATATCAATAAATATGGGATAGTACATTCTTTTTTATTATAACTAACATAAAGCAATTGCTTTTTTTTTAACATTTTTGCATTCAAACTTTATCATACAAAGTATCCAATTCATGTTTTGTTACAGCAGCAGCAAAACAACACATGTTCTGCGATAAATCAGAATACAAGTAATTATTGGAAAATACACATTAAAAAACTAACACATTTGTGCGGGGCAGCATTTATTCTTATGTATGTCAAATTTTGGCCTTTATTTTTATGGGGAGGAGGGGGAGGGGGAATGGAAATATGTAGAAAGAATTTGTGTTTTATTCCATGACATAAAACTAGTTTACGTCAGAAAAAGATGATGCTTTATTTAGTCATGATATTTGCTTTAAATACTTGCAAGTCACCATCTCATGCCCCGTGCATCCATCGTCACTCAAAGTGACTTTGGCCTGTGTTTTCTTTTTCTTTGGGTGATTTAGTGGTACTGCCAGACACAGCAGGTAGATCATCCTGTGAATAAACGCAACTAGATGTTTCCATCCTATCTAGATATGCCTTCTACAAGCGGCAAAGGAGAGAAATGATATCTAGTCGGAGTTTCCTTATTTGAATAAACTGTGAAAGCAGCACTTTTTATATTTGGTTACTTTTTTTCCCCTCTTCTATCTCTCTTTTTCTTCACTTTTATAACTTTTCTTCTTCAGCTTCTTTCATTTCTATAATGGTGCCACAATTTCAACAAGGAAATAGTGAAGATGTTTGGAATGTAAGATCGATGAGGATTACTCCTTTCCATGAACGAAATATTAAGTCTCTAAAAATCATACATTTTTTTTATAACAGTATAGTTCTGATGATTTATGGCGATCGAATTCAGTAGCACAGCATATAAACGTAGACGTTTCAGATGAAAGGACACCCCTTTTAAGCAGAATCATCATACCCACAGCCGCCAGAGTTAGTCAATGGACAGAATCCTTTTATAAACGCGCATGCATACTCAACATATTACCAGTAATGCTTGTAAAGTAATGAAAAAAATATATATAGATACAGCAGGAACAAAAAAAACATGAGATTTAAACAATAAGTTTTTTTTTTCTCCCCCTCTCCCATTTAGGTGCTTATTTGGTGCTCGGTTCCTATACCTTTTGACGACTGTGAAACCATCCTCTGCGATTATTCGGATTACATCTTTCCGTCCCGTAACCAAGTTCGAAATGGCAGTCCAACACGAATTAATTTCTGGTACTTTTTATTCTGGTATTACGGGTTGTATAATGCACTGGCATTATTTCTTATTACTAAATTATTCAGCATTTATGCTTTAAATGTAAGTTTCCCTTTTTTTTTTTTTTTTTTTTTTTTTTTTTTTTTTACATTTTGCGTTTTGTACCACGGACACTAAACTGTAATTTTATTCCCTGTAGTGGTACCCAAAACGATTAGGAGCCAAAGTGACGTTTGCCTTATTTTGGCTGGTTAGTCAATCCATTGGCGTGGTTTTTTATTATATCCCCATGGTACACAATCAGTCGATATTTTGGGTTTGCCTTACATTTTTAACCATGGCTATGCCTTTAGTAAACGCATTGCTCATCATCCATCGAAAGCGAATGGACCGTCGACATCGCGGTGCGATTGGTGTTTTACTAGCAGACGAGAATAATGTGCCGACGGCTGATCCCAAGCCCTCTATCCGATGGATTCCGACTGAACTACCTAAATTACGAGCACCGGCTTCCTATCGCAGATTCTTGTGGTTTTGTACAGCCTTGGCGGTCGCGCTCGTGGCCTTGATCGGTGGTGAAATGTATGCCTATTTCTTTCTGGCCACTTTACCTCATACCCCGCTGGAAGCGTTCTTTTATGTCTACAGCTGGGTCGCCGCCATCTATATCATGGATGCCATTACGGATTATATTCTGTACCGCAAAATTCGGTCACATCCTTTAGCCAGCATATTCAAGCTCTACTTTTTCATGATTTACTTCATCTTTTATCGAAATTTGTTTGCCAGACTTCGATCGGTGGATCAATTTGCCATTGTTCAGTTGGCCTCGTTCCTATGGGTCTGTATCTATTACCCCATTGCTATGACAACGCAAGTGCATGGCTTCCTTGTGAAATTTATTGGGGTTCGGTTGACGTACAAGGAGTATCGAGAAAAGATTGGGCGATCCTTCTACCTTCGTAACTTGGCGGAGAACACGACGATGCTGGGATTTCTTTGCTGGGTGAATATTTTACATTTCGGTCCCAATCGAGCCGCTTATCCTTATTTCCATATGGATGATCAGGACGGTAGCCCCTATAACCATAACTTGACGGTGATTGCGGCTTTGGTGATATGGACCAGTGAACTGACCAGCGCGTTCATCACGAGGCTGACTTTTAAAAGGGCCTTTGATTTCTCCATTACACAACAGGCTATATCTGAATTTGAAAGATATCCAGAAATGATTATTGGATTTGTGCTCGTCATGGTTCATGTCTTGCAAAACATTTTACTTGCTCTCATCAAGCTGGATTTTTCTACTGGATTAGAAAAATAAGTATATATAATATATACATCGTACATAAATCAACTGCATGCATTTTTTCTTTTCCCCATTTATAAATATGCAAACTACTTTTTTTTTTCCTTTTTTATTTATTAAATAGTAATACAACTTCTTTTTATTGTGTGTGTGTGTATTATTGTTATTGTTATTAAGTGGTGGTGGTGATGGTGGTTGGGGGGATAGGTATGAATGATACATTTTACAAGTATAATAAGGAAGGGTTCTTTACAGTGAATTTAAGATAGGCATTTAATCCGACGGCAAACAGGAGCGAGAAGCAAATGACGGTAGGGCCGACCAATTCATCATAGGGACCTGCAGCACGATTATGGATCAATTCACGACGACGGTAATAAAGACCCATACCGTATAACAATGTGGAAACGGACACAAGCGAGTAGACAATACCACTTAGTTTGCCAACCGAATCACCAGCATTGAATAAAGCCAAAGAAAAGGTCGAGATCAGTGTACCGAATGACATCCAAGCAAAATAGGTACGTTCGTTGGCGAAGAAGACTTTGGGTTCAACACGAAGCGGTGTGATGATCTTTTTGGGAATCTTGACACCGGGTGGTAAAATGACTGGTACATCATTTCCTCGAGACTTGGTAGTGGCCATGGCAGGCTTGCCCATAAAGTTGTCGAAAATGGAACTGATGCTGTTGATCATCTTGGAAGGTGTACTCTCCTCTTCTTCCAGCTGGGTATCGTCTTCTTTGACAGTGGCTAATGGACGACTGCCATAGGATTGAGAACCACTGCCGAGCAAAGAAGAACGTTCATTGGCTGAAGCTAATGCTCGTTGACGGCTGCTACTCGTGTCGGAGTGAGCATGCTGGACTTCACTGGCAGCTTTACTCTTGAAGTTCTTTTGGCTGACAGAAGGAGCAGTGGAAGGTAAAATGGGTAATTGTTGAATATCATTGTCCATTTGGGCCAACCAATAAGGTAAGAGAGGTACACGTGTGTCAAAGATGACGGCGATACCATGTACGAATTTGGAGAAATCAAAGGCCTCTTCCAGAATACCGCTTTCTTCCAAATCCACAATCCATTCGGGTTCTCTTTCATTGGGGGCTAATTCGAGTTTGATTTCAAAGGTGGCAAAAGGATATCTGTTGATATCTGTTTCGTTCTTGAGGTTGTCAAAGGGGAAATCCGAGTCAGCATCGGGTCTACGCCAAGTGTCTGAAGGACGACGGATGGTTTGATCATCCGAGAAAAGTTGGGAGTCTTCACGGATAAAGCACAAGTCTGTATCAAGCGCCATTCTTACACTCTGATCGCCCGGAATTTGGAAGGCCGTTCTACGATAATAGGTACGTAACACTAATAAAGGGTTTTGTTAGACGCACACATATAAAGTTATCATTTCTCTCAGTAAGCCTTTTTTTTTTTTTTTTTTTTTTTTTTACCTGGCTGCATGTTTTTCTCGACAATGGTCTTTTGAACCTGTTTAATCAGATTCTCATACTTATCCACCTCTTGTTCGGATCGACCACTATTTCTCATCTTTCTGACGGACTTTTCAACAAAGGTTTGATCCCCCTTGAGAAAACCTGCGACATATTTGTCCTTGATTGTGAAACGGTCCTTTAACTCACCACGGTTTTCTTCAGCCAATGTTCTACGTTCAAAGCCAATGGTGCTGTTTCCCTTAGCACTGCCGTACCAACGCAAACGGATCAGTTGAGCACCCTCAGCACCTTCGACGCGAGAATTGTAGGATTCCAACTCAGCATCGTCCAAATAGACGGATGAAATGGGAGGATCGATGTTGTCTTGTTTCTTGGAGTTATCGCGGTAAACGAGTACAGGAAGATGACGTAGCACATATGTTTTCAATTCGAGTACATTTTCGGTTTGAACAAAGAATCGCTTGACAACGAGGCGACGTGCATCTTTGTTTTGTTGTAAGTCCATGTTATCGTCATTCAAGAAAGGTTGAGAGGCTGGTTTGAAAGACATGGTCATGCCACCGTCTCTTACTTTAGAAAAGAGCTGGGATAGTTTGATCAAGAGGGTATCATTGTCTTCATTCCAAAAGGGACATTGGTTCAATCGAACCATAAACATGGGTCGAAGGACATACTCGGTATGACGATCATGCTTCTTTACGATTTTCAGAAAGCCTGTATAATTAATACGGGAATAAAGAGCGAGACGTATGATGTCGTCTGCAATCCAATTAATATTTTCTTGGATGGATGCCATTTCCGCTGCACTGTCTTGACCAGGAATCTGACTCTTGATCATTTCATCATATTCATCGATCTTTTTTTTGATTTCATCCATTTTTTCTTGGTGGAAAGCAAATACCTTTTTATATGTGTCTTAGCACACGCTTTCCTTTTTTTTTCCTTTCGTTTTTTCTTTCTTTGTTTATACATACCTTTTCAAGATTGTTATCCAGTAACTCGACAAACTCTGTTTCATCTTTTTCAGTAAACGGTCTTTCCTTTTCGGCCTTTCTTAATCTCTTTTTTAATCCATCATAGTCAATGTAAAATGGTGTCCATTCAGGATAAATAGCGTCTTTTAACTGTGAGCCAAACTTCATATTTTGTGTTTATAAAAAAAAAATAAAAAATGAAAAAGAAAAAAGGTTTTTCTTACATCTTTTTTTTTTTCTTTTTGGGTGGAAAAGATGCGCTGAACTTTAAAAGCGTGGCGGAGACTCATTTTCTGAAAATAGGACCAAAAAAAAAAAAAAAAATCATCGCCCTTGATGCTTTTGTCCAGTGATTTCATACTAGTCGCTAATAACAAAAAAAAAAAAAAAGAAAAACACAAACTTCATCTGGAAGAGACACAGGCAGTGCCAATAAACAAAAAAAGTGTCCCTGTCTTTTCTTTTTTTCTTTTTTGTCAGTCAGAGTGTAACATAACACGGAAGGCACGTTGTTGGATCGACTTACTTGATTCGACGCGGCATAATCAATATATTTTATCTCTCTTTTGGGCAAGATCTTTTTGTACCTATTTCAAAAACCTGATAAAATTCAATCCAATGCTTTATTTCGCACAATTCTCTTTTTCTTTCTTTGGCTCTCGGGAGAGAGGTTGTAGTTTATTTAAGTGTATCAGATTGTCAAGTAAATTTCCAACCAATAGCATCCTTCTATTTTTCTTGGTCGACATTTTCATGTTCGATATGTAGTAACAAAGAAATCATGTCGAGATATGAACTATCCAACTGATAAGGCATGAAACGATGTGGGACTTTTGAGATGTTCTTGCTATACAACTGAAAAGTATTCATCTAAAAGACTCGTGAATATGGTGACAATGTCATATCACCCAGCGGGCAACATGTTCGTGTCTAATAGAATCATGTTGGTCGTAGAGATACCTGATACCACTGCTAATATGTGTAGGCCAGGCAAAAAAATTTATAGTTGAATTCTTAGTTCATATTTATGAAAGTGAATATTTGAAAATAAGTTATAAAAGAGTCCTTGAAACAAGCATTTATCTCATTCCTATATAGTGATAAAATCACAGCACCTGCTTCAGAATGGTTATTATCAGACATCTAGTGAAAGCTATGCAGAAAAAACGAAAAACTTCAACCCGTTTTACAAGTTTAAAGGCTTGTGCTCAAGATGAAGATATGGTTATATGAAGTAGACAAGGCATAATAAATTAATTAAGTGGTTTACTTCAGTTAAAAACGTCTTGCAATTTTTTGATCTCTGACAATAATAGTAATTCATTCAAATTGTTGTTTCACAAGTGCATCTTTTAAGCCCTTCAGAAGATTACAAGATGCCCCCTCATACAAGGGAAAAAAGAGAAATTGAAATGTCATTCATATACTATAGAATGCCATAAATATCTTTAATTACAATTACCATGTTGTATGCTCTAGAGAATCAGATTCCAATGTGTCTATAGTCAGTTGAAACCCAAATATATGGAAGGATGCAGAAGGTGTACATGTTTCCCCAAAAACATTCTTTAAAAATTATGTGCTATAAAACCATGAAGTGATACACCAAAACCATCGTATTTTACGGTCTATGTAAATATGTTAGAAAAGATAAAAGGTGGGTTACGTGTTGGAGGACGATTTACCATGTATTTTTTTATTGTATTCACTAAGGAAATGTAAATTATTGTACCTGCCTCGTAATTGAAGTTTTATATTTAAGACTTCAGACGCGACGTAGTTGAAGTAAGCTGTCGATTCATATAACGCGAGATAGAGCTGTTCCAGGGACTAGATATATAAATTTATTTTGTTATCACAAAGAACATGAAAACAAGTCAAAAATATTGAAGAATCTAATATGAGATAGTCCATTATTTACATTATAAATTAAATTGCTTTGATATTTATTTAATTTGATATCTTCAATTATTAAAATAATGAGTAAATAGATTTGATCAAACAAGTAGACGAAGCACCAAGTGAATCATACACTGTCTTCAACAATGACCTCTGCACTGGCTTCCACACTGGCTTCCACACTGGCTTCCACACTGGCTTCCACACTGGCTTCCACACTGGCTTCCACACTGGCTTCCACACTGGCTGTCCGCTCGCTTCCACCCTCCTTTACGGACTAAGCTTGCACTCACTTCAACACTCGTATGGGCACTGGCTTTGCACTCACTTCAACACTCGTATGGGCACTGGCTTTGCACTCACTTCAACACTCGTATGGGCACTGGCTTTGCACTCACTTCAACACTCGTTTAGGCACTGGCTTCGCACTGGCTTACGCACTGGCTTTGCACTCACTTTAACACTCGTTTGGGCACTGGCTTTGCACTCACTTCAACACTCGTTTAGGTACTGGCGTTGCACTCGCTTCAACACTCGTTGGGCGCTGGCGTTGCACTCACTTCAGCACTCATTGAGCACTGGCGTTGCACTCACTTCAACACTCGTTTAGGCACTGGCTTTGCACTGGCTTACGCACTGGCTTCAACACTCGTTTAGGCACTGGCGTTGCACTCACTTCAACACTCGCTTGGGCACTGGCGTTGCACTCACTTCAACACTCGTTTGGACTCTAGCGTTGCACTCACTTCAACACTCGTTGGGCGCTGGCGTTGCACTCACCTCAACACTCGTTTAGGCACTGGCTTTGCACTCGCTTACGCACTGGCGTTGCACTTGCTTCCACACTCGTTTGGGCAGTGGCGTTGCACTCGCTTCAACACTCGCTTGGGTACTGGCGTTGCTTTCTTCGAACAATTATTAGGCACTGGCTTTCACACTCGCTCAGACACTTACTTCCACATTGCTTTAAGGATTAATTTCACAGACTGACTTCACCGACTGAATTCACCAACGTAGACTTTAATGTTCATGGAGTGAGAATTGTGAGTTAATAAATTAATGGACGTGTTTTTATACACATTGAGAGTTGTGCTCTCAATAAATAATTTATATGTACCTTATTTCTGATTCTGAACATTTTCATAAAATACATACAACGCACCCTTACTAGTTTTCATCACTTTGAAGCAAAAGAGATAAAGTCTACGCGGTCCGTAGTAATTTTTAAAAGCAAACCAAAAAAACTGACGTAGTTACCTTTAATCCAATCAAATCTCTCTATTTTGAGTTAACGGAGTTGTACCGGGCGAATCAAATCTCTTGATTTGAGTTAACTGAGACACCATTGAATGTATCGAGGAACCAATATTCCCAAGTGGTCCCCAGCCATGGTTCTGACTGGTCTGGATATTGCTTGAATGCAACAAACTCTTTTTTCTGAAATTTAAAAAGGATATCCAAACAGAACTCTTAAAACAATATGTCACCTTCGAGCCAAGGCCTTCCCTTAACTATCGTATTCGAAAGGAGCGGAATTCGGTTATATCTATCTCGGTTCACATGGAGGCGGGATCAGCATTAACTTTAAAAAGAAATTGGGTTGTAGCCTACAATAGCTGTATTCAAGTCAGAAGGCTAGGAAAAAAAACTACAGCAAATGTAATTTTGTTTCGTTTTACTTTAGAGTTTTTACTTAGTATCACGTAGACCTGCTATTGTGAGCACCTTCTTTAAACGAATCGTTGAAGAAGCTAAAGTAACGGTAAGTATGACTGCAATAATATTTTACTTTCTGTTGAGATCTATGTTGATTTTTTCAAAAAAAATAAAAAAAAAAAAATATTGAGATGCCATGCATGAATTTAGAGTTTCCACCCTTTAAATATCCAAGACTGTGTTATTTACTTCCCGAGATAATGATATTGACAAGGAACAGCTTCAGGAAGAAAGGGAATGATGCAAAGACCAATTCAAGCGCTCCAAGATGAAAACTGGGAAGAAGGCCAGGAAGATAAGTATATGGAGCAAGAATCATTTAATAAAGTGGAATATGATAAACTCAAAATGTACCAATTTATCAAATGAAACTTTTTAAAATCATACTGAAAAATATTTATCAGAAGAACAGTTGAATGAAGCTAGTTTACGATGTGTGGAATTGCAGCCACAGTTTGATGAGCATTTTAGTTCTGGGACGTGCATCATGATTGATAGTTTATATAATGATCTCAATTTCAGTTAGAGTAACTATGTTTACCACTTAAAATAATCATAAAGTAACATGTATTTATGGCTCTCACACTGCAGGAATAACCACATACTTGGATAGTGAGAAGAATAGTCCTCTCCAAGATAAAAGTATCATTTTGTAATTCCGCGATACATCACGGATGTACAATTAACATATCTAATATGGCTCACTCGATATTCATATATTGAAAGTTAGTGATGTGTATATTGAATTTATTAGGAACCTTTACTAAATGTGTTGATAGAGTTTTTAACAGAAAGAAATCCATTTTTTTTTTTATTTAATCAACAATCGATAGGGGATCCGTTACTCCTGATCACATCCTTTATCCGTTTAGGCATTGAATCGATTAACTCATTGATCTTTTTCGATACTCATTGAATTCCGTTCAGATTCTATAAGAATCTTCAGCGATTCGATGTTTCGAACAAACTCAAAACGTCTTTCTTTAGCTCGTTTCAAGAGCATCCAAAGATTCTCGATCGGATCCAAATCTGGTGATTGGGGTGGCCAATTCAATCGAACAATTTTGTGGTTGTCTTTCCATTCACGAGCAACTTTAGCAGTATGAATTGGAGCATTATCCTCTATCAAAACTAGTGTGCTGCAGCTGTTGTAAAAATTCAACGACACAGGTTTATAAAACCTGCTTCATGAAGTCGTTGCTGGATCGCTGGCCTTTATTGAGAAAAAAACAAGTTGGATCGACGGTTATACGTGCTTCCTCCCCCAAATAGACAACGACAACCTTCCACTCTTGAAAGTTGGTGCTAAATCACTAGGGAGCAGACGTTCCTTTGGCCCACGTCGAATTCTGATTAGACAAGACGAACTGCAAGTTTGTAAGCTGCATTCATCTGTCCAGATAACTCCACGCCAGTCTTCCAATGTCCAACTTTTGTGTTCCCTGGCAAACTAAAGACGCCTTTTCTCTATCGCTCGTTCACAAAAGGTTTTTTCTTCGCGATACAGCTTCTCAAGTTGCGGCGGTGAAGCTCTTTTTAAAAGCGTTCTTTTTAGCGTTAACCGCCACATTAGCCATGATCTCGGCAAGAGTATTTCGTCTATGAGTGATCACATAGTATTGTAAAGGCTCGTCTGTCTCTGTCGGTAAAAGATCGTACGTCTGCCAGTGCCTTTTCCCTCTCAAATGAACCCGATTTTTTTTATAACGTTCTATCGCACGCTTCATTGCAGCCTGGATGAAATTCAATTTGCGAGTAATTTCGGCAATAGTTACTCCTTCATTCTTTTTCGCGACTTCATAGGCTTTTTGAGTGGGATTCAATTGGGGCATTGTAATCTTGAAAAATAAGAAACTTAACGAATTAGAGCGTTCTTGCTTCGGGAGGAGGTCCTTAAAAGAAAACGACGCGGAGTTGCAAAATGATACGTTTATCTTGGACGTTGAACGAAATAAAAAATATGCATATATCACCCATTTGAATATGTATCGTTCCTAAAATAAGTTTTTGTCGCTTCAAGTAACGCTGTCGAACTAGTTATTTCCTGTTGGAACGGGATTCTAATTACTTATTGACTTACTAAATCAAACTATCTGAACATCTTCTTTGACTGTGATCTACTCTCCAACTAACAAGGAAAAGTATTACCAAACGTAGAAATAGGGGTGTAAAGAGGACTTACATGTTTTAAAAACCAGCCTTGTTTTTTTTCTTGCACAAAAGGTTTATCTCTGTTCATTCCACTTTTGGAAAAACCACGCTTGCATGAAAATCATTTTTTTTTTTTTTTTTAGGATTGTACAAAGTGAAATGTATCACCAAATACATTATTGTGATGACACATGAGCTTAATAGACAAGTGCCTGTGATTATCCATTTATTGACAAATTAAAGTTGGATCGCTCACATAAACATGAATCACCTAAACCATCCTTTGTATGACGTGACAAAATAAAGGGGGTGGGTTTGATCATGATAGCATTCTTTTTTTTTTTTCTTTACTAAACAACCCCTCATTTCTTTTTTCTTTTTTTTCTTCTTCTTTCTTTTTAACTTTCTATACTTAAAAATGACCGTGTCGCCACCTCGATCGCCAAGTAATGTACGCTCACCGATTTCTCGTCCAAATAGTTCTATTGGTAAAATGAATGAGGGAAAGAACATGGCTTGCCATGAATGAGCTTTAACCTTTTCCATTAGGAGACAACATTTCAAAGAAACTAGAACAAAAACTAGATACTCGTTGTATTCATACCATTACACAAGAAGATAATAATTCCGTGTTATCTTTGGCCACAAGCGAAAAATATGTATTTTCTGGCAGTCAAGGATCAAAGATTCATGTAAAATTATTTCAAAAAGAGACCTTCAAAAGCATAACAATTAACTTTTTTTGGGGGCGGACAAACTTCAGGTGTGGGATTTAGCTACATTTCAACTTGTCACTGTATTTGAAGGCCATTGTGGAAGCGTATTGGGCCTGACATTATCGGACGATCAACAATGGTTGTTTAGTTGTTCAGGTAAGCATGTCCCCCCCCCCTTTGTTCTTCTTTACAAAATGATGGATTAATCCATTTCTTTAGGTGATGGTACGGTGCGAGTATGGGACATTGGTCGTCTCAAATGCTCACACATCATACGATCTTGCCACGACGTGGGAGACATTTTTTCGATCGTTTACACGGAAAAATCACACTTGTTGTTCTTTGGTTGTCAAAACACCAGTATTCAATGGTACGATTTCGACCATCAACAGCAGGACGGTCATTCCGTTGCTATCACACAGGAATCAAGCCATACGCAAAAGTCGCAATTCTTTAAACTGTTTCATGATTTAGGCTTGGACGCTAAACAGCATCATGACTACCTGTTTAAAGAGGAAGACGATTTGGTCCAATGTGTCATAAAGACAAACCAGGTCCGTTCAAACGCACATGACGGTTACGTCTATTGTATGGCCAGTTCGAATAATATACCCAATGTCGAAGGCGAGGTCCTAATCACTGGCTCGGGTGATGGCAATATAAAGGTAAAAAAAAAAAAAAAACATTGAAAAAATACAACAATCTAAAAAGCCCTTTTTAAAATCACTACTAGATTTGGACGATTCAAAACAAAACCGTAACACATTATCAAACACTGACAGGTGGTGACCCAGACAGAGGCATTTTAAGCCTAACTATTTCAGATGATGGTTATTTATTCTGTGGTGTACAAGGTGGACATGTTCAGGTATAAATAAAATAGACGATAGACTCATCTTTATTCTAACTGATGCAATACCTGCTTTTTTCACAGATTTGGGACCTTGAAACGGTAATAAGAACAAATTTGTACCAAATAAATTTTAGACACTAATATATACGGCTTCTCCTTTTATAGTATCAATTAATACGATCTGTGGTTGCCCACTCGGTAAATTTTTTTTTATTTTATTTTATTTTATTTTCGTCAAGTAGCATTGGCTAAATTAAACTCTTATAGGATGATGTGCTGTCAGTTATGGCTCATGATTCTGGATTTATCAGTGCATCCGCTGATGGGATCATCAAGGTAAAAAGTCTATTTCCTAATTTGACCAAAAATATGTACTTTTAACCACTCTTTCCTTTAGTTTTGGAACGACTGTTTTGACCTTACAGAATTAGTAGATGATCACAGCGGCATTATTCTATCGATGGCCAAGTCCAACGACTATCTTATAACCGGAAGCAGTGACCACTCCATCAAGGTAAACCTACATAATTTGTGTGACCCATATTTGTTTCTTGAGCTACATTATTTAATTGAAAATGCTAGATCTGGGATGTACCGTCATCCAAAGTTGTTTCGAGTCCGGAACAGTTTCGAAGAAACAATAACGGGAAAGATGACTGCTCGTCGTGTGGTAGAAAGACAGAAAAAAAAAAAGGATGCATACGTCAAAATATAAACTGACATTCTTTTTCTTCAGATTTACTCTTGTATGTTTTGGAGAAATGGGTGGCGATACGTACTGTCAGTGGCAATCCACAGTATCTAGAAGAATGTCGAAGAGGTGCCCGGTTTTTCAAAAATATCTTGCAGCAATTAGGTGCCAAAAGCCAATTGGTATTTTTTATTGATTTTTAAGGCGGTCTCTCTGTATTCTAATGTATTCATCTTTTTTTTTTTTTTTTGGCAGATTCCTGGTGCGACAGGAAGAAACCCATTGATTTATGCGAAATTCTCTGCCAATTCAACTCAATTTCGAAATAAATCACAGGACCAACAAGTACCGACCGTTTTATTTTATGGCCATTATGATGTGATTGCCGCCGAAAATGAAAAGAATGAATGGCTTCAAGATCCATTCAAGTTATCGGGGTTGAACGGATACCTTTATGGCAGAGGCACCAGTGACAACAAAGTAAATATATATTTTGGTGCTTTATATAAATACTAAATAGTTTGGGTGACACGCAGGGTCCGATACTTGCTTCAGTGTTTGCCGTACATGAGCTGTTAAAAGAAGGCCTTTTAAATGTAAATGTTATTTTTCTTATCGAAGGCGAAGAAGAATCTGGAAGTCATGGGTTTTTGGAGGCACTCGCTAAACATCAGGTACAAAAAAAAAAGAAGGTTTAAATAGAGATATATTAAAAAAAAGTGTTTTGACACACAAATAGAACCTGTTTGAGAACATTGACTTGATTATACTAAGGTAACATGGATGTTATATTAACCCCCCCATCCAAGCTTTTCCTAATACAGAAATTTCCTCTAAAGTAACTCGTATTGGCTCGGAGAAGATGTTCCTTGTATAACCTATGGACTACGGGGTGTTATACATGCTAGTGTCACGGTAACGTTTAATTAGGCATGGCTTAAAATGATGTACACTCATCAAAATAGTTTACTGTTCTAGGTAACAAGCCCTTTAGCTGATTTACATTCAGGTGTAGAAGGAGGGGCTGTCTCAGAGCCTTTAATTGATTTGATCCATGTTTTAGGTAGACTGGTGGATGATGATAAAAAAGTTTTAATTCCAGGTACACCCCCAACACACACACATTACCCGTCATAAACCTGGATTCCTATTTATTCATCTTTCCTATGTATCATTCTCAGAGTTTTATGATGACGTGTTACCTGTATCTGAAGCAGAAGAAAAACTGTATGACCCCATCATATCATGGCTTAAATCGTAAGTACGACACACATATTCACACACGTATCTACACAGGTAAAAAACTAACTTTTTTTTTTCTTAACGCAGATCCAAATCTCAACCGATGTCCAAAAGTAGATCCCAACATTCGTGCATCACAACTCCATCCATGTCATCCGAAGCAAATTCAAGATACGAAGGCAGTAATAGTGGAGGCAGCGACGATGAGTCCGTCAGTAGTAGTGGCAATAATGATCAGACTTGCGAGCAGATTAAAAACCAATTGATGTCAAGATGGCGTTATCCTACGTTAACTGTGCACAAGATTGATGTGCCTATCATTAACCCTACTATCATATCGCATTATGCAACTTCTGCCGTGAGTATGCGTATCGTGCCAAACCAAGGTATTACCGAGATTTGTGATGCGTTCAAGATGTACGTGCGTAAGATATTCGAGCGATTAAAGTCCGACAACCGAATTTCTGTAAAGTATCTATATAACAAAGTGTTTGTGTGTGTGTGTGTGTCTAAATTCACTAATGCATGCAATTTAAATAAGATTAAAATTCAGAGCTCAGCAGATTATTGGTTAGGTAATCCCGATAGTAAATACTTCAAAATGGCCGAATTAGCGATTGAAGAGGAATGGAAGGTAAAGCCATTGTATATAAGAGAAGGAGGATCTATTCCAGCCGTTCGATGGTTAGAGAAATTCTGTGAGGCACCTGCCATTCATATACCGTTTGGACAATCCTCTGATCAAGCGCATTTGCCCAATGAGCGTATTCGGTTACGAAACCTACACGCTGGAAGAAGAATCATTAAAACCTTGCTCAAAAATATACAATAAAAAAAAAAATTAAATCTTTTTTGTTTATTAATTTAATTAAAACTTGAGTAATTTATAGCATTCTGGATAGATATCTTCTATGAATTCCAAAAGTTCACTAAATTGTGTAATCTCGCCATGGATGTGATCCGCAGCATCAATGCCTGTATCTAATTGCAGATGGTCCAGTTGATAAAGTCGGTGGATGAAAGCCACGATGAGTTGGGTATCACATTCATCTAAAAATTCCACAAAGTGAACTGTGAATAGACTGATAGTTAATGATGTCAGGTTGGGTAATTCGTACGTGATATAACGCACATAGGCTGGCAAAAGGGTGGGTATGACCAAACCCAACATTTTCAGTCGTAACAACGGATCTGTTTCCTGCGAAAATGATGTTTCTGTCCTTTTGTTTGATACGGACCTATTGCTTTCAAACTCCAGTGAAACGAGGTGAGGGCATAGCTGCATGATATCAAAGATGGATAAGTCTTGATCTGTTTCGAAATTAAGCACTTTGAGACTGGTTAATGAGGTAAACTGCGGCAGAATGACTGCTGGTGGCAATAACAAGTCGTCAATATGGTAACTTTTATAAAAGAAATCGAGATGGGTAATGGATTGTCGATATTCGTAACATGCTGCTAAATGTGTTTGTGTGAATGGGAAATGGCTCTTGATTTCATGTAAACTGCGCAAATTATCTTTGCCATAATTGGCCAATATAGTAATATAAAATTCGTAGTAAGCGTTGCTAAAAAGATCAATTGTTTTTAGATTGGGTAGATACGATAATAACTTGGTAAAGGCTACAGAACTGAATTTAGGGATGGATAAAAATGAGTCTGTCTCTTCCTCTTCCTCTTCCTCTTCCTCTTCCTCTTCCTCTTCCTCTTCCTCTTCCTCTTCCTCTTCCTCTTCCTCTTCCTCTTCCTCTTCCTCTTCCTCTTCCTCTTCCTCTTCCTCTTCCTCTTCCTCTTCCTCTTCCTCTTCCTCTTCCTCTTCC
>JAEPRD010000221.1:0-40530 GCA_016758985.1 Mucor saturninus | reverse complement strand
CACTCTTATAATGAAACATCTGGAGACTAAAAAAAAAGATATTAAACATTTTGCAGTCTTATAAAAGTAAATAACATTTAAGCTAAAGCGACAGTAAGAACAGCCGATCATACGGCTGTGAAAATTTCGCGCATGGAAATATAGTGAGCCTAAAAAATAGACATTAAGTGATCCAAAAATACACTGTACATGAGCCTAAAAACTAAGTATTAAGTGATCCAAGCATACACTATACATGGGCCTAAAAAATAGGTATTAAGTGATCCAAAAATACCTATACATGGGCCTAATGAGAAATTCGAGAGATAAAGCAACGAATTAAGAATAAAAATCAAAAAATTTGACGAAGTAAAATTATCAAACTGCAAAAATAAACTAATGTCTTTATTATACAATAAATTGGGTTCTTTATATACATATTCAGGGCTGGCTGAATATCAATCATTTAAGTTAAACCTGTCAAATATACAATAGGCGCATTGTCAATTAAAGATCGAGCATCTCATGGTACCTTCGAGAATCTTGTTATTGACGAGCGATCATATTATTGGATTGTATTATCTGAAATAAATGTATGACTATTGTTTTCTATATATTGATGAGTAATCAATGCGTAGTAAATAGAGTGTAATAGCATGTATCTGATTTTAAGAGTAATGCAATAATGATTTATAGAAAGGTTATCAAAGAAGAAAGAAAGAATTGATGATAGAGTTATATCTGTATATACGCTCGATCACAACACCTAAAAAATAGGTATTAAGTGATCCAAAAATAAGCCTAATAAATGGGTATTAAATGATCCAACAACGAGCCTAATAAATGCGTATAAGGTGATCCAACAACGAGCCTAATAAATGCGTATAAAGTGATCCACTTCCACCGGACATTTACTGTCTGTGGAGAAACTTTGTTTAACACAGAAAAAAATAGATAAAAAACAGATAAATAAGATTAATAGTGCTTGTTGGCTTTTATTTCTTATTATTAGTTTTAAAACTGAGTCCCGTTCTACCTTATGGTAGACGGCAGGGTATTTATAGTTATTGGAATCTGTGGTCTAAACGGTTATCTAATTGTTAGTGAAGGTACCATTGGGTGGTATAATACATGTCCGATGGTGCCTTAAATTTAAGCAGTCACTGCCTTTATGATTGAATTGATTCGTAAACAATGATCTAGTCTTATTGTTCTGTCAGAATTGAGAGGACGATGGTTCTAAGAAATCTCAAATCAAACTGAGTTCTAAAGTAGTAACTCAGTTTTTATCCTTGATGTTCTTTTCTTTTATGATATTGTATTTAGTATATGAGTCGATCATGTGGGATCGACGATTATTTGTTTTATTTTATTATTATATAAGTGCGATTTTAGCACACTGTCCGGTGTAACCGAACAGGGGTGGTAATTACTATATTTGGAAAAAGAGGGGTGGTATATACAGGCTCTCGTCGTAAACTCTTTACTCTTTTACATGTAAGAACTATATTCTCTTCTCATCTCTCACTGTATTATTATCGGTTTACATTTATTTGTCTTATCCATATATTTTGTCGTCTAAGATCACTTCAGAAATATTCTTAATAAATAATAAAACTAAGTTGACAACTAAAAGTCTGGTGCTCACTATCACAATTGTTATATAATAATAATTGTCCCTTTTTAAATCTAAATCCGTACTAGTGTCATATCAACATATATAAATATGCAAACTGATAGTTAGAATAGAACCCTCTCAATCTTTAGTCTACTTTTACTCTTAATAAAACTTATAAGCAGTCTCAATGTACTTTTAATAGTTTTTCTTAATTTTATACTCTATCCTCAATTATCACATTTACCACAATATCAATCTCTAGTGGCTTCTTTTATCAATGTTTCATTAAACCCATTTTTTTTCTTTACTTTTTTTTGCATATATTTACTAAAGTTCTTTAACTTTTCCTTTTTTCCTTTTTGTTTTTTCCGATTTGAGATGTATAAATTCATACGGTATGTCTCTAAAAAGATATTACTTTCATTTTACAGTACATCTATTATATAATGAAGATTTTTGGTCGCACCTGTAAGTAAATCACACGTCAAATAAAAAGAGAACAGACTTATACATCATTAAAACACGATCATTTTTTATTATAAATTATGTGCAATGTAATGAGCGGTTATATTCTTGTGCACTCGTTTAAAATCCTATTTGATGACGATTTGGTAGTGTGCTAAATTACACATATTAATTATACATATAATAAATTCATATCTCATCATCACTGATAAATGATAGCTAAATCATGATCAGGCCTAAAAAAAGGAATTCTCTAAAGACGGTCACTACTTTAAAGTGTCACGGTATTGTAACACCAATGTCCAAACTTAAGACATGTTATTGTTATTATTTCTCTATTGACTATGCGTAGCACTAATTCACCAATATAGATATTGTTATTGATAGCATACTCAAGTTGTTAAGAGTAGTATCCTCAGCCTCGTCCATTCCATTTATTATCTTCAGTTAACTTTAACATCAATAAACTCTGACAAGAATTCTAATTGATCCTATTGTTTTTTTATACTTTTTTTCTGCAAAACTATCCTATTTTAAGCCTACTTTTGCTACAGGTAGACTGAGAGACCTTATACAGACGAATTCTATCTAAATGAATATTTATACCTTATATATTAAGGCAACAAAAGTCTTCCACGAAACAAAAAATTATTCTAACGCAAAATCACAACACGTATGTTTTATCTGTCGATTACGTACTGTACTTTTTGAAGGCAAACGTAGACGTAACTAGAATAACACCGGGAAATGTTAACCAAATGATAAGGGTGCTGTAAGTCTTCCAGTTCCAAAATGTTCCTTAAAGAAGTTTTGATTCTAATGGAACGCTTCATTAATTTTTGGGTCTCTTGTGGAATCGCTTATACTTGGCTTTGCACTCTTGATATTGCCTTGGGCGTAGCTAAACTTGTCTTGCTGGTTTTTTATCTTACTTGGAAGGAGCAGTCCATTTTGAAGCAGAACTAAAATTAGCAACATTACAGTCAAACGTGTGCGTACGTACAGCAATTAAAGACTTGAAAAAATTGGTACTTTTATTATTAAATATAATAATTATCCAGAGTAATTTTGTATTTTATCGAAATTTTGTCAGATACGATAATACCCATTTGATTTGATAGTTTTACTGTTTCTTTAAAGTTTCTTTTATCAACGCACTATTAAAAGTGCTATGTCAGGATATAATGGGAATGGGGGTGGTATTCTCAAAATGTCAAGATAGTTTATAGCGGGAACAAAATCTGATAGTGTACATATCATCATCCGCCCGACTTGTACTTTTGTAAGATTTTTTCGCCGGAGGAATTAAAATCAATTGCTCACTTTATTAAACAATTTGGGTTGTTGGTTCATTTTAATTTTGTTACAAATCAGTTAATATGTATACAATGAAGAGTGAAATAGCGCCGATATAATCGATAGTATCAAACGTATATCATCCTGCCTGATATTTTGGGCTTTGACCCGAAAAACTGAAAATATTTGTGCACATTGTCTGCAATTATATTGATAAACAAATGATTAAAAATCCAGGTAACTTATTATGCTCCCTGGTCCACAAGAAAAAAAAAATGTAAGATGATTTCAAGTTTTATTTTGAAAAATATTAATACATTAGTGGTACAAGCATATCCTGATCACCAAATCTCAAGTTAAATTTAATCTACCGTCAAAATAGTGCATTTGGAAAAAAAAAAGGAGCCCGGTTGCATCTTATGACATAATTTTAGTCTTAAAAAAGGGAACCCGTGTTGAAGGTTATATATATAAAAAAGAATTACAAGACATAATAGTATCATCCGACAGATCATATCGGCAATTAGCTACAACTTTAGATTGATCAGATTAAAAAATAAGATTTTAAAGAAACCAAAGTTTTTTCTTAAAAAGAGAATGGATATCAGTCTAGAAGATCTCATGATTGATGTTATAACATGTAAAACCATTGCAACGATGTACAAAAAAAAAAAAAAAAAAAAAAAAACTGCATTTGAACACTTGGATTGTGTAACGGATTTATTTAGGTTTTAGATTTTCTTTGCAATTAAGACCGAGTTGACAACATCGTTATATGGATGCAAAACCAATACAGTTTCAAAACCACATGTATTGACTTGATAAGGTTCTAAAGAGGGGTATAATAACTTACGCAAAGAATGAGCGCTACGAGCCATTAAGAACGAACCGGACTTCATTTTACTGCCGATGGATTTTAAAAATTTCATTTTTTCGGCTGCATCCTCACCTACAAGAGCGCCCAAGATGACCACATCTGATGTGGCAAAACCAGAGTAATCAACCGCATCCATTACATGCTGACGGAAGCCATGAGAGATATTTAATTTTTCCAGGAGCTTATTAGAGATGGTAATGGAGTCCTGATCTCTATCGATATTATGCACAATAGTGGAAGAGGGTAAACTCTGATACATCAAGATGGGAGAGAGAGGTAAAGGGCCGCTTCCTATAAAGACAATATTGTTCAAACGAGCACCTACACCATGAAGTGCATGTAATTCCAGTTGGACCAAATCAACGTAGTTTTGATAGTACACAAATCGTGATAGATCAGGCTTGGCTTCTTGATTGTAGTCTTTTGCTTGATAGACGAGATCGTTTGCCCAGGTCAATTCGAGGAAATATTCACCTTGCGATGCCATTGTACGAAGAGTAGGAATAAGAGCACGTATATTGGCATTGTTTAAAACTTCAGATACAGTAGTATCATCGTACTGAAATGTACTAATAGTGACCAGTTTTGTAAATAAGGCATTGACATGTTCACTCGGTTTGAGATAATCAATTTGTCCTAGTTGGTAATGAACATGTGTAATTTCCTCAATCAGAGTAGAGGCTACAGAAATATTCACAGATTTTTGAAGAATGTGGTGATGACATAAGGTGTCAATTGCAGCAGGAATAGTATTGAGATTATGGACCATTTTTTAATAAGAGAAAGAAAGATAAAAAAAATATTTGCTGAGGAGGAGAGAGAGGGGGGTTTATGTCAGTAGAGACAAAAAGTAATGTGATTAAAACAAGATGGAGTTAATCCAAAAGGGTTTTTGATGTTTGAAAGAGAAGCACAAGAGAGATGCGGGTTTGGACCCATGGCTTTAACTTGGTTGCAAAAAAAAAAAAAATCTGAGTACATAATAAATGCGACGGATGTTTAATTAAAGGTACAAGAAAAAACAATAAAAATTTTTGGTCAGACGATGGTTCGTGTCACTTTTAATTATACATGGTGTAAATAAACATTGAAAAATTTCAATTGTTTGTGAATCTTGTAACATATTTTGGTAATTGTACCGACAGCCAAATAAAATAATAATAATAAAAAAAAAAAGGTTAAAAAAAAAAAAAAAGTAAAAAATAAATAAATAAAATTAAGCTAGGGGTAGAGGGGCTGAGGTGTATGGATGAATGAAGATGATAAGGAGGGGTGAATGTAAAAAAAAAAAAAAAAAGTGCAGATGCTGGGATACAAGCCATGTTGTACACCATGTTACATTTTTTTTTCTGTTGTTTTTTTGCTAGGTTGGTTTCTAGGGAAACAGTGAATTGTGTTCATGGATGTTGAATGACTTGAATACTTTTTCTATCTCTTTCCCTTCTCTCACGAAAACTTTTGGTACTCTGCTTTTTACGGATGCCCTGTAATGATAATGCATATTCCTCGCTAAGACTTGTTGAAGATTCATTATGAGCTAAAGCAGTGGGGCTGGAAGTTAAATTACTACTACTTCCATTATTATTGAATTTTCGTATTGCGCCCATACTGCTTCTTTTCCAGCTTTGATCTTGATCGTATTTGCCCAGAGCTAGAGCGGGACTTGCAGTAATGTTGCTAGTGGAAGCGGATTTATTAGGTCCTCGCCAATTACTATCACCTACATTGTCTTCAAAGTCATGATTGCCTGTCATTATTCTTTTGATAGGTAGTATATCTCCTTGCTCCGCGCCCTCAAAAGCAGGTTTAACCCAATCCGGTGGATCCCCAACAGTCATCGTAACATGGTCTTTAAATCCTTCATATTTTTCAAAGATTGTAAAATCAAAGTATTTAAATTTCTCATCAATCATATTTAGATCACGTTCACGTTTACTCGTAATCGCATCATTTAAACTCTTTCGATTGGACTTATGCACTCGTTTGGTAGTATGTGCTGTCAGTGGTGATTCTTCCAAAAAGAGCTCTTCTAGATCGTATGTTAGGTCAAAGTTGTTTTGGGTCGCAGGCACAAATATAGGTGGTATTGATTTAGACTCGAGTTTATTCCAGTTGATCGGTCGAAAAAATGGGTGTCGTACTAGTGCTGCCCATCCCGCATCGCCATATCCTAATCTTTTGTTGGGATTGACTTCCAGAAACTTTATTTTGCATATGTTAGTATCATGGACGATGACTTTTTTTTATATGTAAATTATCCCCTTACTCCTTGTATCACTGCTAAACATTCGCCTGACACTTGACGGTCCTTGGTAGGATATTTCACATATCCTCTTCGTATCGCTGCCTGTAAATCCTCTGAAGTTTCATATTCAAACGGTCTCTAAAGAAAAAATAGATTGTTGCTCTTTAGTTATGCCTTGTAAATAATTAAAAGTTGGGGGAAACTCACTTTTTGGTATATACATTCATACAGCGTGACACCTAAACTCCACCAATCCACGGCTTCATTATATCCTCCACCTTTGTAAACCTCGGGTGCTGTTATATGCAATTTTTAGTTCTAAACCTTCTTTTTGTCATTTCAGTTTTTTTTTTTCCATCCTCCCTTTACCTATATAATATCCTGTCCCTGAATTAGAAGTCAAAGGTCTATGTGCATGAAGATGAGTGGCAATGTTGAAATCGGCCAAGTGAACATGTCCTTTATCGTCCATTAAAATATTATGTGGTTTGATATCTCTATTTCAAAAAAAAAAAAAAAAAAATCACATGTAAGTGGGGGAGGTTGATGAGGGCAACCTATAAACTTATACCTGTGTACCACTCGTTTCAGATGAAGATATTTAATAGCCGACGCCAATTCAGCAAACCAAAAACGAATGATATCTTCAGAAAAATAGGTTTGACGTGATATGTGAAAATGCAGATCCCCACCTAACCTGTAAAATTAAATTGTAGTGTTTGTAAAAACAAACAAGTGTGTATGCGTGTGTATGTGTACTTACATCAAGTCAGTCACCATGTACATGTAATCGTTGTCTTGGAAAGCAAACCTCAACCGGCATAAGAAGGGATGGTCCAGCTGCTCCAGAATCACTCGTTCTCGAATTATATTACGCACAGCGTCCATTCGAATACATTCCTCCTTGTCAATGTATTTTAATGCATATAATCTACGAGATTCTCGATGTTCAACGATGCGGACCTGTAAATTACTTGTTAAACACACATAATTTAACCCATTCTTTTTCTCTTTCACCTTTCCAAAAGCACCACGACCCACAATGCGCATGAGTTTGAACTGAGATAAGGTCACTGCTTTCGATCTGTCATTATTAATACAATTCGTGGTGGGGGTGATAGCAATAGAGCCTTTTTATACCTCTTTCATCTCCGTCATCAGACCGAATACTACTGCCACCAAGGGCAGTTGCTATTAATTCCGAAAAGAAACGAATGTTGAATTATTTTTTATACAGTACAGCAAAAAAAGTTTGCTATACACAATCTATTGGGGACGTGGATGATCTTAACAAGATGAGAAAAGAGTCAATTTAAAGAAAAGGAAAAAACAAAATTATGAGAAACTTTCATATACAATTTTTATTTGGTCGGGACCTGGATTCTCTTACTGAAAAGCATAACACATCGATGTCTAACCATTGCCAAAAGAAAAAATAAAATAAACACAAGCACCTTGTGTTCGTATTTGAGATTTTTTTTTCCCTCTGCACTTTGAATCCTTAGATACATCTGCTAATAGAGTACAGGTACGTCGTTTTGATATAGTAAATGAGATGAAAACACAAATTAACGACTAAATTGACAACTAGACATTCTGGGGCTGACAAAAAGTAAGACATACATAAGCATTATATAAGTTAACCTATGGTCAATAGTGAATAATCTTTTAGACAAGACATCCTCCTATCCTCTTTTTAGTCTTTCACGACAAGTGCAGAAGCTGTCTAAAATCGTATTGGCCAATAAGGGGCATAAATAAACTTTTTTTTTTTAACAGAGATTAAACACCAGTCACCCCTCCTCCCCCCAACCTTCTTTTTATAATAAACAAAAATGTTGAGAACAAGTAGAATTTTATCACAACGTTTGGTTCAGCAACAACATGCATGGAAGGCCGTGGGAGTACAACATGTTCGAAATGTGACCAACTCCACTACAGACGAAAAGACAGGACCACCACCACAATATGGTACCTTTCGCTCTCCCGCTGCCGCATTGGGTGTATTGGATCCTCCTGTCGTTGATCATAATAATTGGATCAAGAGAAAGCAACAAAAGCTTCGGGATTTCGTTGATTATGAAAAAGCATTTGCTGCCCATGCTGCTGAACGTCGTCATTTGTAAGTCCTTCATGTCTTATTTTTATTTTTGACATTGCCTACTAAAACGTCATAATTAGAGTTGAAGAGGCAACCAAATCCTATTTTGCTGACGTCCATGGTAAGAAGAAGGAAAATAGGGGGTTTTTTTTTTAAAAAAAAAAGACTAAATCATGGATTTGATAGAAATGCGTAAACATGGTGGAAAAATGTATTATGCAAGCTCACAAATGATCAAGCCAGAAAAGGCAGGATATATGCCAAATTTCGAAGCGCAAGATTTATCGCGAAAGAAGATCAATACGACGGAAAAGCTTGTTGGCAAAGTGACGTTGATGAGTTTTGTTTATGCAAAGTTTGGAGAACCTCATGTGGAAACGTTTATCCAACCTTTTTTGAACAAATATAAGGGATCGAGCGATATTCAAGTGGTGGAAGTGAATGTGCAAGAGAATCTATTAAAGCAATTGTTGTTGAAGGCATTTGTACCACTCATCCGTAAGAACTTGGCAGAGGAACGTAGAGATAATTATTGCTTGATTATGAAGGATATCAGCAAGACCCGAAAATCATTGGATATGACAAATCAATACATTGGGTATGTGTTTTTAGTTGATGAGAATTGTAAAGTGAGATGGACAGCTCATGGACCCGCAACGCCTGAAGAAGTCGGTAATATGTTGGCCATGACGGATTACCTTGTTGAAAAGAAGAATACAAGTGGTGGCAACGAAAAGAAATAAAAAAAAAGTTTATTATTGGTTATTTTTTGCTTAATTGATCTATTTTTTGGACAAGATCCAGAATTTGTGTTTTATACATTTCCTTGACATCAATCAGATCAGCTTTCAGTTCCTCCACTTCTTCTGTACGTTCACCTAGTAACTCGAGTAATGTGTGGTACCTTTGATTTAATTGTTCAAGTTGCTTTTCGACCTCATGTGTCCTTTTAGTTTCTTTACGTAAAGTTTCAATTTCTTGGGACATACTCAAGACCTCTTCGGATAACTCATCTCTGGACTGTGCTGAGCTTTGTAGTTGTGTTTGGTAGAAATTCAATTGGTTTTCTAATTGTCGAATATTTGCTTGAAGTCGTTCAACGAGAATAGAAGAGACAACAGGTGTAGTTGAACTACTATCAAAACTGGATCTGGAACTCACACTGGGTGGACTATGGTGACTCGTGTTGATAACCATAGTGTCTTGCTGTTGTTGTTCCTGATTGGAGGAGATATGGTTTGCTCTTTCTGCCTTTAGTCGAAGTTCAAACTGTTTCTTTTCTTCGTTCACTCTTTCTCTCATTAAACGTTGATATTGAGTTTTTAATCCTTCTTGGTCCTTGATTTCTTTTTCGTTCAGTTCCTTTATTTTCTGTACTAGGGTTGCTACACGGTCCTCGAGTTGCTTTTTTTCCATCGCATCCGCTTTCACCTGTGCTTCCAATGTCTTTATTTTAGATAAAAGTCGCTCGATTTCAGCCTCTGATTGCTCTAGACGTCTATTTAAAGATTTGATATCAGCCTGCAATTTCTCATCCTTTTCGACGGTCTTTTTATGTTCAGCCTCAGCTGTTTGCATACGAATGATGATGCTAAAAAATATTTAAGTATGAGTTGTGAGGAAATGAATACAATTTTAATTTGTTACCTCTGCTCTGCTTGATCTCTGTTTTTGATTGCCAAAGCATGTTGAGTTTGTAATTCCTCAATCTGTCTCAGTAAAGGAGCGGTTGCTTCATCTACGGTAGCGCTGATATCTTCCATTTTATTATCGGATAGCTGTAATTTGGTTTGTAGGTCCGCCACTTCCTTTCTGAGAGCATCTTCACGTAAACCACCTTGCTCTTCGACAGTTTGTAAAGCGATTTGTAAGTCTCTGATTTCCTTTCTTAATTTTGATTCGAGGGATTGAGCGTCTTGGGAAGTTTTGGTGAGTTCTTTATGTAGCCTATCATTGGCCTTGATTTCTTTTTCAAGAGCAGCAGCATTGACCTGTTCGGCCTCCAATTTTGCCTTTGTGCGTTCATCGTCCATACTTTCGAGCGCCTTTTTCAGGGCCAATTCAGTCTCTGAGGATTTTTTGGTGGTGGCTATTTTCTCTGATTCGAGTTTGTTGATGTGCTTTGTCTGTTGTTCGGAAAGATCTGATAATAATTTGACCGAATCCTGTAGTCTTTTCTCTGTCTCGGATTGTTTCGAACCCTTTTCTGAAGCCTGGGAAAGATCTGTCATGGCCTTTTCCAATTTCTTTGTCTGATCCAGTAAAGTTTTATCGACATCAGCTTTCTCTAGCCGTAACTTTTTGATGAGTGTCGAGTGACGTAATTCGACTTTGGATAGTTTCTCTCCCTCCAGCATCAAACCCTGAATCTTTTCTTCTTTAGACGCCATTTGCTTTTTAAGGTCATCGAGAGAAGCTTCTAAGCGTTTGACGGTTTTGGCAAGGTTGGCGGGGGAGGATGTATTGGATTCGGCGGCCTCTAATTGTTGTAGAGCGGTTCTTACCTTGGTATCCGCCTCTTCTTGGATTTGGTGAATTTGGTCGTGTAAGTTGGCAATGTTTTCCATGGCTTGTAAGAGTTGTGTTTCACGTTGTTCTAGAATTCGGTCCTTATCGTCTTTGGTATCTGTATCTTTTTTAGGGTTGCTAGGTGTGGTATCCACAAGTTCTACTTGTGTTTCGACCTCTTTCTCCTCATTCTCTTTAGGTGTGATATCTACTTGTTGTGTAGGTTCTACTATTTCCTCTTTTGCAGGTGTATTCTCGACTATGTCCTCTTGTACCTTTTGCACAATTTCTTTTACAGGTGCTTCTTCAGTCACTTGCTCCACTGCTACCTCTGTTGTTGAAGGCGTCACTTCTTTTATCTCTTTCGTTGACTCTATTGTCCCTTCTTTTGTGGGAGCTTCTGTTGTAGGTATAATGGGTGTTGTTGATACAGGTTCCTTGTTCTTTTTTTTCTTTTCTGCCATGACGGCAGCTAATCGAGTAGATAAATCCAAACTTGAGCGCGATTCCTGTAGTACTTTTGTTTGTTCATCTTTTTTAGCTGCTGGTGGTGGTAATGGTGCAGTGCGAGGTCTTTCGATAGTAGTGACCATACCGCTGATAGGGTCCATATAGGTCTCCGTGTCCGTGTCTATATAATATATATCGAGAGAGAGGTCATGTTTAGGAGGAGAAAGTTGGGAGGGGGGAGGACAAAAAACGACATTTACCTTTGGTTTGCTGAGATTGTTGTTGTTGTTGAGGAGGTTGTTCAAGCAATGAATCAAAAGTGGTTTCGACATTGGAGATGGCTTGCTTCAAGAGACCACCCCACCTTGACGTAGAATCGTTTGAGCCAAAAAAACCGCTCATGGTGTTTTTATTTTTTATGAAATAAAGTGTATCCAAAAAGGAGAGAGTGATTAAAAAGAAAAGTGTTTAATTATGAGGGTTTTTTGAAAGACAGCAATGAAAATCAGTGCATTTTTTTTTTTGTTTTTGTTTATATGCCACGATTAAAAGAGGCTCGTCGTACGACCTTGGCAATGTTAACATAGTGTCTCTGTTATATATACATATAAAAAAACGTCAGTGGAAATAAGGAAGAAAAAGATAAGGGGGATTACCTTTAAATTACACAACATTTCAAGGATATGGTCATTGTACAGAAAAGATTGAAATTCGGCCAATGTTTGTGGAATGAAGAGAGTGCTTTCACACACTTGGGATGCGATGTATACACCTTTGTAGCGTTTCACAGAGTACAGGTAGCCGACATAACCTACGATATTTGCGTGTTATTTTAAAAGAGAGAGAATAAAAAAAAGTATTACTGAATTACCAATTAACTGAATACCGATAGGAAACACATCTTCTGTTAAATCATTGATACGGTAAGAGGAAACAGTGAGCTCTTCTAAAATAGATTTATTAACAAGAACTGAATGACTTTGAAAGATGGCCTCTCTATCATCGTTTTCAAGCTGTGTGGCGTTAAGCATATTCATTGTCATACCGCAAGTTGCTAACTCAATGTTATTCTGGCGTCCATAATCGGTAGTCGTCTGCTGAGCATGACATTGGAATAAAATGGTATCGTTTGATATATCACTGTTATCTGTTATTGAGAACTTGGATTTATGACTAAAATATAAAATATTTATCAGTGTATTAATAGATAAGGAAAAAGCCCTTTCATAAAATGTCTCTCTACTTTTTTTTCTTTTTTTTTACTTTGTAAGTTTAATGTTTGTTCCACGAAATAATATGTCAAATATATGAGTCCAGTGAATAAAAGGTTTTGAATGAAGGTTATGATGGCGAACACAAAAATTCGATCTATGTCAATAAAATCCTGTTATGTTAAATATTGATTGTTTTTACATTCATAATAAAATAAAAATAAGAGCCACATACATGTATTCAATGATATCTAACAATTGATAGTCAATTGTAGTAAACGGATTTCCCTTGTAAATCTGTATATTCTTCATGTTTTCGATGGTAGTAGCAACTTGATCCATACTACCCACTTGAAAAGCTCGTTTTAGAGGTTCAATCAAGTGATTTACTTCGTTATGTTTATCTGCATTAAAATGAGGTAGTTTATGGATAGATCTCAAGATACTCAGGTCTGTGGACGTGAAGGCATTGTATTTCTTGTAAGATTCACATTGTTTTTTTCCCATAATGTTAATGATAGATGCACGTACTACTCTAAAAGAAGGCTTTGTTATCAGTACCCAATGTGAGCTTATAGGATGTATACTTTACGGAATAAATGATGTTTCCACAGCGCTCAAGTCGCTCTCGTGTTTAGAGAGACTCTGATAGTAATTCATCAACTGATTTTCGAGCACCTTGTATGTGCGTGTAAATAAAAAAAGTAGCTAGATCAATCAAGATAGACTTTACCTTTTCTGTTTCGTATTGATCATATTCTTCCAGAAGCTGTGTGGGTACTTCATCTTTCTGTGGTGCATCTGCAGTACTCACTTATAGAAGGGTTTGCGGGCTCTTAATACTAAATCTTCAAAAAGTGATAAAACTACTTACTAAAAGCCCCCATTTCTTGTTTTACACAATAAAAGATAAAGAGAAAGAGAGAGAGAGAGAAAATAAATAACCAAATAAAAAAGTTTGATTATTATCCACAAAGAGTACAGATCATTTATTGACAATCGCATAGCGGGTATTTAAAATAGAGTTGTACGCAGCATTTTGATAAAGTGGGGGTGTGGGTGCGAAAAGAAAAAAAAATTATATTCCCTTTTTATTATAAAGAAAAACTATAATGTTAAGATCCAAGTTTCTGTTGGCAAGATGTTTGACATTTTCAGTGGTGACGCCCCATATGAAACGTTTACCGGCGGCCATGAATTTACCAAGGCATGCAGTAAAGAGATTGTATGCAACAACGACAACAAAGTCTAATGTGGGGCCGCCCATGGGAGCGGCTAGACGTGTGGTTTCCCTGCCAACCAAAGTGACTGAAATGAAACTACGATGTAAAGTATGACAACTATTTTGCAAGTCGTGAGCTGTCGAAAAAACTAACAAAAAAAAAAAAAAAATTATCAACATAGGCACCGAATTTGATCAAAATGGTGCTGTCAAAACAACCGCAGGTGACTTTTTCAAAAGTGACTTTTGTCAACATCATTCGTTATTACCTCGTGATTTAAGAACGATTGACACCTACTCCGTATACCAGAAACCCACGATACTTGTTCGACCGGAAGCTATCCTGGTGAGCATTGCGCATTTAAAGGCGTTGTTGAAGAGTGATATGGTTGTGCTTTTTGATACCTATGGATCGACCGATAGTTATAATCAAAGCATATTTATTTATGATTTACAAGAACGATTACGATCGCAAAAAGATGGGTTGCCATTTGAATTTAGGTAACATCTACTCATCAAAGGCATAAAAAACTGGGTCACTAAAAAAAAAAAGCAAACAGAGCGCTGGAAGCCATTTTAATATCAGTCACATCGTCACTACAGTCAGAATTAGATATATTAGAAGGGCCCGTGAATAAACTCTTGGGAGATTTAGAGGATTTAGCAGATATAGAAGAGTCAATGAACGGTGACAAATTGCGAGATTTATTACAATTTTCCAAGAAGCTTGCAAAATTCGAACAAGATGCGTTATCGATTCGAGATGCATTAGAAGAGGTGCTAGACAACGGTAGGGTTTTCTTGTATTAGAAAGAGAGAGAGAGAGAGAGAGAGAGAAAAGGAGTGACTAATAATGGTATAGATGATGATTTGGCGGCCATGTATCTTTCTGATAAAAGAGCGGGCAAGTATCGTGCACCTCAGGACCATGAAGAAGTGGAATTATTATTGGAAGCGTATTATAAGCAGACAGAAGAAATTGCGGCTAAAGCGTCGACATTGAGACAACACATGCGTTCAACGGAAGAGATTGTGCAACTGATTTTGGATGTGTCACGAAATTCGTTAATGTGGTATGATATTCGACTGACGATTATTACCTTATCGGCTACTGTTGTTAGTGGATATGGAGCTCTATTGGGCATGAATTTAAAGAATTACTTTGAAGATGACCCATATGCCTTTGGTGTGATTTCGGGGCTTGCACTCATGTCAGGTTTAGGTGCGTTTGCCATTGCCTTGAGAAAATTAAGAGGGCTCGCAAAGATCAAACCTTAAAAATAAATCATAATAAATAAACCGTGTGAAATTACAAAAAGAAGAAGGGGATTTTTTTATTTTATGTATTATATGTATATTGTATATATTATATTCTGATTAGGGAGACTTAGATGGTAGCATTACGTACAACGAGAACGGGACAGGGACAATTTTTAAGACAGGCGTCTGACACGGAACCCAAAAAGACACTCTTGACAGTACTTAAGCCACGCGAACCAACGATTAATAAATCTACCTTATGAGCCTCTGTATAACGGGGTAAGAGAGTCTTTGCGTCTCCCCACAAGATATGTTCCTCACTAGAGACATTGATTTGACGGAGTTTAGCAGACATGTCTTCCAGACGTTGACGAGCGGTTTGACCTTGAGGATGATGTTCAATGTCCTTGATGGCTTCATCCACCTTGGTAACAGTAGTAGAGAGCATGGGCAATTCAGCTTCTTTGGGCTTTTCATCCTTTTTGTTGAAAAGGGAAGGACTTGACTTTTCGTGTCTTTGGACAGCAGAGAGGAGGATGATATGATCACTTTCAGGGCGAACAATGTTCTTGACGGACCAATCGAATAATCTGTCAGCATCTTCACTTCCATCATAAGCAAGAGCAACACGACGTTTTTCAGTAATAGAGAGAGGCATTTGTTTTAGTTTTTTTTTTAAAAATAATAAAAGTATAGAAGAAGAAACTTGGGCTTCGGTGAAATTTTTATTTAAATAGTCGAAACAACTTTTATGCAGCTTTTAGGTTTCATTTTGGCACATGATGAAACTTTTGGGAAATGAGGTGATGTAAAATTAAACTCCCGCATAGAACAATAGACCACACACAACAAGAGGCTTTTCCTTTCAGTTTGATTTGAAACTATGACAGCAAATATGTTGTAAGTAAAATATTCCGTATCCTTCACTTTCTTCCTCTCTCTTTCTCTTTCTTTTTCTGAACTGGGAAAAGATGGTACAGTTTAAATTCCAGTTGTTTAAATTTGATGGTATTTGTCAAACTGTAGCGTTAACACTGTGCCCTTTAATGGGAAAATTTGATGGTATTGAACCCATGTGTTACTCCAGAAATGTGGAATTTGCCGGATTACTGGTATTTCAACCTGGTAAAATAACGAAAAAAAAGATGAACAGAGTGAGATCGGTATTTTAAAAAAGAAACGATTCTGTAGCGACGTTGATGATGGATTTAGGAGCGCTTTGTATGACGAGTGTCATGATTTATCACGTCAAGACGAAATATACCGCGGTTGGTAGAAAAGAAATCGCCATGTTTTTTCAATTATATTTGGTGACTATATTTCTGGAAATGTTATTGGTCACCAACATCATTCCGACCGCCTCCATCTTATATCCCGTAAATTTTTTAATTTTAGATATTACTATTTGTACAGTGTAACTAAGATGCTTTTCACACTAGTTTTTCACGGCAGCACATCTGGGACTCCTTAGCGCATGTTTTTGGTGCTTAATGCTGAATGGGTTTGTCGGATTTCAATTTGCAGAAGATGGCACGCCGATCAGTTTATGGGTTAGTCTTTAAATTTTATTTTGTTCACATTACACAAGAAAAAAATTTTGTGGTGTGAGAATATTGAGGGCAATAGTCACCAGATTATGTACTTACTCTATTCAGTCTATTCGGATCACATCGTTTTTGGTATTCTTCATTGTTGGGTTTATTGCCATGGCGACATTTAGTAATTTAGGGCCATTTAGTTATACATCGCCGGGCGCTTTATGGATTATTTTCTTTTTGGTGAATGGCTCCATGTTTTTGGTCTATACGGTGTCTCAAATCATTTTAGTCGCTTATACGCTGGACGACCGATGGCCATTGGGTGATATTGCATTTGGAACCATCTTTTTCGTGTCAGGCCTTGTCGTCATGTTTATTTTCTCCGTTGCACTTTGCGAGCAAGTCAAGCATTATTTCGACGGCTTATTTTTTGGAAGCATGTTTAATCTATTAGCCGTCATGATGATCTACAAGTATTGGGACTCTATCACCAAGGAGGATCTTGAGTTCTCCATTGATTCCAAACACCAGGCTTGGGAAATACAGGCCTTGTTAAAGGAAGACGAGGAAGTGGTGTGTCATTAGATCGTGCGTGTGTGTGGGTGCCGTGTAACTTTATCTGGCCAATCACATCATTGCATTATTTGACACACACATATATAAACAGGCAAGAAAAAACCCAAATCATTCCCTTTTTTTTTTTTCTTTAGTTTTTTATAAATAAATAAAATGACATTAATCATTCGTCAAATCCGAGCTCTTATTGCGGAGACACCTTTACGAAAGAAACAACATGATAATAAAAACAGCGAACAACACAACCGAAGAAAATCATTGTCTGTGAAAATCAGTAAAGAACCACCAGCTATAGTGTATTTTACAAGGGATAAGCTTGAAGATTCATTTGAATGCATATTTGATCCACAGGTGCATCATGATTCCGAAACAGATCATCCTGATTTGCTGTTTGCAAAGGCCAAGAAAACTGACTGCAAGCCATGGCAGAAGGCACCCTATTGTACTGCCAGCAATAAAAGCCCCACCTTCTTGACTCGATTCAAATCTTCCTTCAAAACAACGCCTATGGCTGAACCCGTCGCCTGATAAAATATATACATATATATATATTTATTATCTCTTTTCTTTTCTTGATATATTATACCACCTGTAAATAGCTTTCTATGTATACCTTTGTTAATAAAAAAAAAACTTTTTTAACCACAAAAAGCTGATCTAGAGTTTAAAGTAGTGGGAATGAGGGAGTACAAAACTACTTTTGTACTGCTAAACGAATCTGGACCTATAAATAACATGCATTTAAAACACTTTAAGTGTTCACGTTACAACAAAGCAAAAAAGATAAATTAGGATAAAATAAAAAGCTCCTGCCAATTATCATTATCTAATGGAAGTATCTCATACGTTATTTTATTTTTTATAAACTGATAGGTAGAACACGTTGCTTTCACATTCTATTGCTGATAATTAGACAAAAAAATCTTCCCCAATGGATACGTTTCATCTATAGACAAGTTCAAAGAAACTAACCTGCCCAAAAAAAAAAAAGAGGTATACATCACCTGAAGCAAAATCAGACAAGGTCTGTCTGCAACAATTTTTTTTTTTAAAAATATCTACCAATATCTAGGGTTTCATTCAGCCGTAAAATGATCATATATTTCCTACCACACAAGCTATAATCACGCGTTTATACACATGTAGTAAAACGGATGGCCTCTTGGGGAGAGGGGAGGTACTACCTATAAATTGCCTGTTTTTGACAATATGAGTGACTCCTATTTTTTGTTTGGTTACGCTTATACCACCGACGGATTCAGTATAATAGAGGAAGGGATTCTGTTTCGCCGAGTGATTTATTCATACAGTTTTAGTTCTGCGACTAAAAGATTATTCATGGGGTAAAAAGAAGCATAATCTTTCCTAGGTTACATGCTCGATATTTTTGTGTGCGGACCACGCTATGGTGAGAGTATTTTATGAAGAGATCAGAAAAAGGCTGTATCCAGGTAAGATCTTCCCAGGGGAAAAAAAGCGCGTGACGAAAATCTGCAACACGACGCGTGATTGACGTACAGTGTATTTTACCAGAGTCAATATTATCTAAGCAATACTTACAAGAATGGGGACTGCTTGTTTTCGAAAAAAAAAAAAAAAGATCAATACAGATGTTCCCCTTCTTTTTTTTTCCCGTTATCTTTTTTTTTACTTTTTTTTTTTTGTCAACATAAAAAGAGAGGGACTACCAAGTGTATTGTTTGTTCAGTAGAGAAGAGAAATACCCTTTAACAGTCAAAGACGCAACCTCCACCCTTTTTGTTAAAAGTCTGAGCAAAAAAAGAAGAAGAAAAAAAAAAAAAAAAACTCTCATTGTGAATTCGAAACAGGACTAGAGCCAAAAGAAGAAAATAGATACCCCAATAACAAGAAAGAAAGAAAAGAGATGGAAAGTATTTTAAGACTGGATAAGGATACAATTTCAACCGAGACGCTTACACCGGAAAGTGAAGAGATATCGGTTGAAAATGCAAATATACCTAGAACGAAACGTGAGGAAGACGCGTTTATATTAAAAGACACGAGTAACCTTTTACCATCACCTCCTCCTCATGATAACATTTATAATCCACCTACCAAGAGAAAGGCACTTACCTCCATCAAGCTGGAAGTGGAAGAAGACAAATTAGAATTGGTGGAGAAAGGCTGTAAGTGGTGTCAAAGATGTGGTACATTTGAAACGCCTCGATGGAGATATGGACCGGGTGGGCCACTAAGGTAATAACAAACTTTGCATGGGGGTTCTTCTATTTTTTAAATTATTATACGTATAGTTTGTGTAATGCATGTCATCTTCGATGGAAAACCGTAGGTAGACCTGATACTGGATATAGTGCTACTTCATTTCCCCCACCTTTCTATGATGCATCTCCTCGTCAGGCCAAAAGAAAATACAGCAAAACAAATATAAAAAGGCAAAAGAAGGAGGCTAACAAGGAAAATAGACTTACAACAATACCAAAATTAAAAGAAAATATGCCTTTATCAACATTACCTATTACATCGGAATCTCCACTATCATCATCATTATCATCATCATCATTAGCACCACCACCGCCTCCCCCTCCACCACCTCCACCAATGGCGATTCCTCTAATTATACCTGGTGCATGTACACAATGTCAAACTACGAACACTCCCTTATGGCGTAGAGGTCCGTTTGGCTTTAGAACGTAAGCTGACTTAATATATATATGTGTGTATGTATTATTGACTCAATTGACGAATGATTTTAGGCTTTGTAATGCATGTGGATTGAAATGGTCCAAAGAAACGGACAATGGACAGAGCAGCGCGAATAAAGCGGCTACAAGTGTAGAATATAAAGCGTCTGGCAGTGTACAATATAAACCACCAGTGCAATACAAAAAACCAGTGTTACTCCGTCAAAAAAAGGAGTTTATAAAGCATGGACTTTATTCTGAAGAAACGCGAGTTGAAGTAGTTGAAAAGACACCATTTCAGTTTAAATTACCTATCCATCAAGGGGAGTTTATCATGTCCAAAGTTCAGGATTTTGAATTGCCTGTGGATATACTGGAGGAACGTGATTTGGGGTTGATTAAAGGATTGATGGCGGACCGAGAACCGTTTTTCACAAGAATCCGGTCTAATATCTTTGTAGAAAGAAAGCCTCAGCATAAAGCAAATGAACAAGCGGTTTGTCACTGCGTACCACCAACAGAAGAGGGACAGATGGGATGTGGAGAGGATTGTATTAATAGGTAGGAAACAGACATGATGAGAATAGATCTGGAGACCTAACCATTATTGATTGTAGAATGTTGTTTTATGAGTGTGAGCCAAAATATTGCCCTTGTGCTAGTCAATGTTCGAATCAACGATTTCAGCGTAAAGAAAGAAAGAAGGGACTTCAAGTATTTCAGACAGAAGGTCGTGGATGGGGGCTTCGAACGACTGGTGATATCAAGAAGGGAGATTTAGTGATTGAATATCGTGGGGAAATCATCTCTCATGAGCTATGCGAAGAAAGAATGTGTACAGTTTATGTGAATGAAAAGAATTTTTATTTCTTAGACTATTGCAACGGAGAAGTGATTGATGCCTGTACGAAGGGAACCGAAGCTAGATTTATCAATCACAGTTGTGACCCTAATTGCCATATAGAAAAATGGTCACTGAAAGGGGAATCTCATTATGGTGTATTCGCTTCCGTTGATATTGGAGCGAACTCTGAATTATTTTATGACTATAACTTTTCGACCTTTAATGGTTCCGTTGAAAGTCAACAAACATGTTATTGTGGCAGTAAATTATGTCGAGGTACCATTGGCAAGAAGACTTCGGGCATAACTCGCATAAAATAAAATAAAAAAACAGTTTTTTTTTTTTCTTTTGACACGAAAATAGAGTCATTTGATTGGACAAAAAAATGATGACGTTTTTGAATTTTTGTATCGGACGGCCAACACACCTAACGATAAAAAAAAATAGAGAGCTACTTTTTTTTTTAAAAAAAACATGTCTTACGAAAACGATAACGAAAGTGCTTCTGATCACGATTTTGGAGATCTCTTTGGCTCAGAAGACGAAGCCTCTGATATCGACGATGGACGATCACAGTCTTCTGCTGAAGGTCATAACTCACCTGTTGCAACCGTAACAACTCCACCACCAACAAAATCAAATGATCTCGACAATTTATTTGGGAGTGACGATGAATCCGAATCTGAGGATGAATCGAGACAAACCATGAAACACAGAAGGTTCATAAAAATACATGGAAACAGCACACCTTTTTGACACATATGAAATTAATACACTTTTTAAAATTAGTTCACGTATAGAATCATCAGAGGACGAAGATAGAAGAAGCCCAGCTCGATATGAAGAGGACGAGAATAAAGAAGATTATGATGATTATGATAATCAGTCTAGTAGAAAACAACGCGTGGAGGTCTCACTTGAAATGCCTCAACTTCCTGTACCTTACAGTGATAACGATAAGGTAAAAATAAATAACAATAAGCTATTTTATAGTGGTGTTTAATCACTATTTAATATAGTATTACTTGGCAAAATTACCGCGTTTCTTGGACATTGAAGTCAACCCTTTTGTACCTCGTGAATTTGAAGTACAAATCGAGGAGGGATTGACTGCCAAACAAGAGCAAGAAGCTATTCGTGAACAAATCGAGAGTACTATTCGTTGGAGAAGAGTGAGACAACATGGGCACGAAGTGAGTTTATAGGCAATTATATATATATATATCAGGAAAACTGATTAGTTTTTTTTTGGGGGGATAAATAGACAATGGAATCAAATGCACATATTGTAGAATGGGAGGATGGCAGAAAGTCGTTAATGTTGGGGGACGAATGTTTCGATTTAGGTATAAAACCAGTTGGAGCAGACGATCATTCCTTTCTGTTAGCACATCAAACGGGTTCTGGTGCACTGGAAAGTCAAACTGAATTTACGGATTTGATGTCATTTATGCCTAGTGGACTTAAGAGTGATACCCATCGTAACTTGACAGCTCAAATTGCCGACAAGCAGGTCAAGAAGAACAGAACCAAGATGTATTTCACAGATAAGGATCCTGAGCTTATGAAGCAAGAGCTTGAATCTCAAGAGAACGAACGACTGAAGGCACAAAAGAAATTGGAACTGCAGCGCCGAAAGGTGGATATGCGTTATGGAGATAGCACCAGTAGTCGTAGAAACAATGATTTTGGTGATTATGATACCGCAGATTACCCATCTCGTAATGGAGCCAGTAGTCAAGCTCAGGATAGATATGAGGATGATTTCGTTGTGGACGACGATGAATATGATGAAGAGGAGGAGCGATCGAGAGAGAATAGATTATCACAGGCAAAACGCACTGGTATGGATAAATATGCTAAGCGTTCGCGTTATAGTGATGATGAAGATGAAGAGGAAGATGCCGATTATGGTAACGATGACGACGACGAGGAGGAAATTGTTGTTAGAAGACATAAACGTACACGTATTGTCAGTGATGATGACGAGTAGACATTGTATTATAAATCTGCCCTAAAGTTTAAAACATAAAAAAAGAGTAAATTCATCATACCATTTATACACTGCCATATAAGTTATAATTGTTATTGTATTTGCTTATAAATCCACCGTGGCATAGATATAGGGGAACACGTTGAACAAATGATAAAACATTAAACTAGCGACTTTTTATTTTATTTTTATAAATAAAAGCGCTAAACATTACCAGTTTTATCTCACGTTTTTTCTTATTGTTAAAACTTGATATACAATGACCAAAATCACGCACTGCATTTTTGACATGGTAAAGAATATTGAAAGACTTGGGAAATGAATACAGCTTTATGTTAAATAATGTTAATTTTAAAGGATGGTCTCCTTTTAGACACGGAACGTGTCTATACCGAAGTGACTCAGCAAATCTTGGACAAGCATGCCAACGGTGTCAAATTTACCTGGGATGTCAAGAGTAAATTAATGGGAAGAACTGGCGATGAGGTATATAGAAACAATCTTTTTCGATGTCTCTATCTAACGCCAATGCATAAAACTAGTCTGCCACTATGGTTGTAGAAACCTACAAGTTACCCATGACAGTGCCAGAGTACTTGGAAATCATGTCGACTATTCAAGAAGATCTTTTCCCTCATGTCATGATTCTTCCAGGTGTTGAAAAATTCGTGCGTCATTTGAAAGCTCATGGCATTCCCATGGCCGTGGCCACTTCTTCCACACGCAGTAAGTTTGACCTGAAGACGTCACTGAACAAGGAGTTTTTCGAGCTTTTCGATGTGATTATTTGTGGAGATGATGCCGAGATTAAACGCGGCAAGCCTGCACCTGATCTTTTCTTGGCAGCTCAAAAGCATCTTGGCAACCCACCCTCCGAAAACTGTTTGGTGTTTGAAGATGCGGTGAATGGTGTGGAAGCCGGTTTAAATGCAAATATGCATGTGGTTTGGATTCCCGATGAAAATATCAAATGTTTGACAGGTGATGAGAATCATGGTGCTATTGTTGTTTTGAAATCGATGGAGGATTTGGTACCTGAAGATTTCGGACTTCCTCCTTATGATAAATGATAATAAAAAAGAACTAGTTTTATTGTTATTACATGAATATATTATCAAAGTCGGACGCCTTCGTAGTAGTGGTTTGAGAAGAGATGATAGGTGAGCCAAACAAGGATGCTAAATCTTCGTTAACAGAGGACTTTTGGGAAGTGTTGTTATCTCCAACGGAGAGCGCGTCAAAGGCAGAGAGATCAAACCCGTATTTAGAGACGGATTTGGAGTTTGGTATACTTGCATTAGCCATAGCTGCAGCTGTCGCACCAGTGGCAGCAGCAGGTTGCCCATTTAATTTTTTGAATCCAGCAAAAGGATCAAACACTTGAGGTGATCCAATATCACTACGAGGCGACATCATGGCCGAGCTACCGGAGAACGACGAAGGTGCTCTTGTCAGCTCTGGTAAAGATGAAAGGAACACAGTATTGGGTGTATTTGATTGTGTGGTAGAAGAAGAATGCCCCAAAAGTTCGTCTCTCTTTTGTTGCTCGCATTCTAATATCTTTTCTTGCTCTTGCGCATTTCTTTGTGCAGCTTCCATCTCGTGCTTTGCATGACTCACCTCTAATTCCAATTGATGAATACTTTGTTTCTCAGCTTGGTGATGAGATTGCGTTGTTTCCAACGCTTTTTGTTCAAATATGACTTGTTGTTTTAGTTCGACCAATGTATTTTCAAGCTCGTAACGATGGTCTAATTCAGCTTGCTGTTGTTGCAAAGCTAACTGTCTGTTCGGAACAGTAGGTGATGGAGTAAACTGTATAGGGGTATGATCTAATTTCAATTAGAGCAAATAAAAAAGGGTAAGTGATATGATTTTCTTGGCTTGTTTGTAATACGAACATATGTCGATCCTTTCGCCATTTTTACGCATGTTTATCAAATGCATGGCCACACAGAAATCGTGAAAGTCCAACTTTCCCAAGCATCTGCTATCAGCAATTTCCCAAATCAAGCCTAACTCTGCATCAGAAAGACGAGAGTGGCTAAAGAAATACACAGCTTCATCGGCATCTATAAATCCTGAATTATCCGTATCCAATTCATTAAAATAAGGCTTGTATTGATTCATCTCTTGTGGCGATAAGGAGACAGTAGAGTGAGTTGTATTTGTCCTTGAGTTGAAGGAAGATGCGGTAGTATGGCTTGTGACAGGGGACAGGATGGGCTGGATGGTGCCTCTAGTGGCGATGACGGGAGATTTGACAGTGTTATGTCTGTGGATGGGGGTATTGAAACGACCGGCAGCCTCTGAATAAGTTTGAGAAGGTAGTGTTTGTGGCAAAATAAAGGATGGATCCGTCATACATCGTGATATATAATGC
The DNA here is from genome assembly GCA_016758985.1 of Mucor saturninus. NCBI lineage: Eukaryota > Fungi > Mucoromycota > Mucoromycetes > Mucorales > Mucoraceae > Mucor > Mucor saturninus. The sequence continues at coordinate 15,301 of JAEPRD010000221.1, read as the reverse complement.
ATGGCAATGATGAACTCTGTCTTATTTAAGGTGCCTGAATTTCTCGTATCTGCAAGCATCCAGATCCAGTTCAATTTGTCGCTAGGAAGTTTTGATTTCATGAAAATATTTCTTGCCTCATCTCCTAAAACAGTAATATTATGTTTAGTGTTTACAACTTCTGCAAATGTAAATGTATATTTACCCTGTAACAGCCCATTTACGAGATAGCATGTTTGGAATACAGCGATATATTTCTCTCGTTCACTGGCAGTGATTGGAGAAATGGTTACACTAACAGGTTGGATTTGGATGCCTTTAAATTGGGGCATAGAAACTAGGAACAATGATAATTTTTTTTTTGGGAGGGTCAGTGACATTAAACTGCAGAATATAAATCAGTGTGCTTACCCTGCGTTGAGATAATATCGTAGTTTGGTTCAACCCCGTTTTGTGCACAGGCAATGAGCTTCAGGGCAATATAGAATTCTGGTTCAGTAATGTAATTTTTATCTCCTTCATCCACTGATTGCCAAAACTAGGAAAAAAAAAGTTCAGGCTCATCGAAAAAAAAAACAGCTGTGAATATTAACTCACCTCTTCTAGAATGGCGGAAGGGATACCACTCTTGGAAAAAAATAACATGGCTTCATTCTTTGCAAGGAACGACTTTTGGTCGACATCGGCAGTTTTAAAAAGCTCTCGGTATGCGTGATTTTCTTGTGGGTTTAAAAATGTTTCTGTAAGACCCTGCCTTCGTTAATAATTTATAAAAGCAAAGCTTTCTTCTTTGAGTACCTGGAGTTGACATTAGGAGTGTGTATGGTGAGAATAAAAAAAAGGCAAACAATAATAAAAAAGAAAATGTGGATTGTTATTTTAATATGAGAAGGTAGCACGTGTCCACATGTGTGTTATAAACGGAAGAAGGTTTGAGAAGGTGTTCCTGGAACCCTTTGAGCCAGCTGCCTAGAATTTAAGAACAGTTTTATTTCATCCCTCACTAGGAAATCAGACACCCGAGGATGCCACAAGGTTTAAAATGTTACTTCTTTTACATGAGTGGCACCTATACTCTTTACAAAGAAAACAGCTGGATGATTTACTGATCCAGTTGTCCCCATGACGTAATTTTGTGATTTCCAAAAAAAAAAAAAAAAAAAAAAATGACGTTTTGAGTGTTGACACTTAAAAATTTACTGCTTGTTTCCTCTTCTACTTCACCCCGACCATTTATAGAATGAAGTTGTCTGCCCAAGAGAAGAAGGATCTGGAAGAGACACAGCTTATGCTCACCATGGTGGAAATGCAAAACAATGCCTTGGATGACGAGGCTGAATTATCTCTCCAGTTTACTCACGGAGCGGTTTACAGGGAAGAAGAATTCCAATATGAATACATTGCTCGTTTCTACAAAAAAGCATTTCAACGTGTCTGTCACCAGTATGCCCAACTTTATGTCAGCAGAGTACATTACCGAAACTAGAACCGTCCAACGCAACGGCAAGAGATTGAGTGAAAATTATGGCTATTGGCAATCGGAGAACAGCTTCCTTAACGACGGTAGTGCAGACCAACCAGACTTATCGCTCAGTCTACCGCATGAACCGTGAATGCTTTGGCCACTCACTCAGTGAATTGTCAACTCATCCCGAATTCCAACAGACAGGTCCCGATGACGTTTCTGCTGTCGTTCAAATCGCTACTTGTCTTTCAGAACGTCATACTGTCACCATCGATTTACTCAAGCTTATACCATGATGAATAACGAAGCTACTGATTATATAACGTTTACCAAGAGAATGATGAGAGCGATCAAGGATAAAATTGGTCATTTGGTGAGTTGGCCTGACGTTCCTCCTAAGGCTGCCGACGATACTGAGCCTGCGAAATGTGTTGGCGTCATTGCAGAGGAAAACATTTCTTTTCACTATCCATCTTCACCCAAAAACGGCGGTATGATGCTTAAAAGAGCCGGAAGCTCTCTTGTCAGATTGACTGTTGCTTGTGATGCGAAAGAGAAATTTATCTATGTTAATTTGGGCAAACGAGGTACATGTACAGCAAGTTTGGGTATCGGAATAGAAACTAGCATACAAAATGCGACATATTTCTAGCAAAAGTACATGATCCTAAGGGGTATACAAGAAGTGTTTGCAACCAAGAAATTTTTTGCAAAGGCAGACATGTTCTTTCCGGATGGTTCGTACTCGGTTGGTAGCTCGAGATTTCCTATTCTCAAAAATTTGCTGACGCCGTTTGATGGCGACGAGTGCGCAGTGAACCCCAAGCGCCAGGCTTTTAACGATTATATTGCGGCTAAGAGTGTGCCCATGTATAGAGCTCTTGGTGCCTTGGATGCACGTTGGAAATTTCACGGCACAGATCTTTATTCCTATGATCAAGTGCCTACAACTGATGTGACCAGAATTGGCATCACTTTACACAATATGTGTATCGACAAGGGTGACACGTGCTTCGTTAAGCTTGATCTTGGTTTGGATTAAAAATTATATAAAAAATTAATTGAATAAATAGAGTAGTTTTAAGCAAGTTAATGGAACATGTTTATATGTGTGCAGAATTACTAGGATAAATGTGTCAGGACAACCTTCTTTTTATGATCATCAAATAAATCGAGCATGATAGTTAAACAAAAAAGTAATCTGATAGTAAGTTTGTACGAAGTTTCAACAAATACTTTTAGAATATATGTCAGTTCAGGTTTATGCCGAGACATCAAAAAATGGAAAAAGTTTAAGCATTTATGTGCTAGCAGGATATTTAATTTTAAAAGATTCATTGCTAGAGGTAACGCTTATGTGGTTATAATAAATTATACATAATGTCGTTTGCAAGTAGGATCTACTCAAGATTAAATAAATAATTCACGTAGATAATAAAAACATGAAATGATAACATTTTTTAATGTTGATTAACAGCCTACTCAACTAATCCTATTACGAGTACATATTGCTATATAAAATATTGCATGACTGGCCTAATATAATATACTGTAGCAAAGGTAGGCTTAAGATAGGATTAATTTTCAGAAAGAAAGGTTATAAAAAAACAATAGGATCAATTAGAATTCTAGTCAATTTTTTTTAATGTAAGTTAACGGAAATGCAAGAAGAGGAAAATTAAAGAGTATTTCTAATAATTGGGAGGGACGAGGCTGAAGATGCTACTTATAACAGCTTGAGTATGCTATCAATAACAATATCTATATTAAACACTTATTGCTACTGTGGTATTTGACAAAATTATTACAATAGAAAAGTAATGCGATAAAAGTATATCTTTATTTGAGGTAAAAATAGACTACAAGAACTCTGCTGCTATGAAATAATTGATCCTTTTTATATTGCACAAAACTCCTGGGCTTTAATGATGAGTCAACCTTTCTGGTTTTGGAATAGATCTATACTTTGTTTCCCGCCTTGGGTTAAATGAATACTACTCGTTAGAATTGTTTCCAGTTAACGTTGTCCCATATCAGCGAATCGGGAGCATGAGTATTCTGATAAATCTTTAGTATTACGAGACACTTATTTATCAGATCATGCAACGGTTACTGTAAAAGATGCATACTTGTTTGTCAAGTGTAATTGGCAGTAGAACATAATAGTTGATCATTTATTCATTATCTTTGTAATGAATAACATACGATCCCAAATATAAAATGTCTTATCGAGATTTGTATATTTAGTTGTAGAAGATAGGTATCCATTAATTCATACACTATTTCTTTATACTCTTTATCGGCAGTATAATTATATCAATATATAAGTAAATGAACCATTTATATTAATAGCTGTTCTATTCTCTCTCTGGGTATCCAATCCATTGAGAGAACTATTAATATTAAGTTTCTCTTTCTTATAATTCTTGATTTGATCTGAGAAGATTCTCTTCTCGATCGGTGGTATCGTAACTTAGTGGTATAGAATTCTGTATCCAACTGTCATTCGTATATCGTATTTAGGCCAATCACGCAATCTTTGATATAGAAGTATGCAATCGTAGTAGGAGAAGTTGTATACCAGTATCGAGTTTATTGGGGCTATTGATCTCCGTCCCCTTCTTGAAACTCAAATGTCGACATATATTCTAGCATTCGATAAACCAAAGCAATTGGGAGTAATCTTGAGTGACACTTTTTCCCTCCAAAGACCACTACCATCTTCAGCATCGGCAAATGGAAAACGTTTTGGGGTCTACCAATCTCTCCCAACATTCTTACAATATGGTATCGTGCAATTCATCACAAGTTGCCTAACAAAAGCCTCTTACATAATATCATCCCCGATACTTTTCCTTCCGCTGCTTGTATCCACTGTCCACAAATGGAGAATACTCTACAACAATTTCTATATGATTACCCTGTTAAACAGTCTATTTGGATCCAGTGTTTATCAACGTTCTTCCCAGACGTGCTAATTGAACCTGGTAGAATACTGGCTATACTCCTTTCGCTTGAATATGGTGAATCACAAAACAAAAAATCTACTGTCACCACTTCTTTATCTTCCGTCTCCATTGTTGTTTGTATTTTACTTGGGATCTGGAGATCTCATTGGAAACTAGGTTTTTGACGATCAACCTTTCACAATCATAACGGTGCTTCCACTCTGCAATTCAATCGTATGGCAACTACACTTTCAATCGCTGGCCGATTAACAAAAGTCTGCTTTCTTTCAAAAAAAAACTACTTCGTTCACCTTGTTGTCCCAATTATAACTTTTTCAAATCATTCTTCGTCACTCTTAAAACAAAACAAAAACACACACACACAAAAAAAAAAAATTACTACCCCTTAGTAACCCCTTTTAGAGTGGCTGTCAAAAAGAAAGAAAAAAAACTGGCATTGATTGGCAAGGTTTAAATGTACAAATTATAATTTTTGTCATGACAGATACGTTTATTGATTGATTTATCCAGTTTTTATAATATTTTAAAAAAAGTGAATTATATTGTCCATTAACCAAAATCTTTTCTTGGGCGACCTTAGCTTACATACAGTTGTCCGCTTGAAAACGTGGTGCTACAAAGATAATAAGTTAATAATGGTTAAACCCAACCGAACCTAATTGACAAACAAATAGTTTACCTCCAAGACTCCAGTCACCCGTTAATCTAACAAAAATTTGCCCAACGTTCAATGAAAGACAAGGTCTTTGTCTTTTTTAAGAACATTGATCTATTCGCGTTCATATGCGCATAACCTGCCTAAGGTTTTCGACAACTGGCTTGATCACGATCTACTGCCTTTTAAAAACACCCCTTGAAGGGAAGTGATTTAGTAAAGCACAGTCTGAAAAGTACTAGCAAACAAAACAAATATTCACCTCTTATACTTATCATATTCAAGTATTGCTATTTGTAAGATTAGGAAAAGGCGAATAGATTAATAAATGTAAACAATTGTATGTGAGTGTAATAGCATACCTTGTTTATAATTATAAGATCAGAAGAGCAGATATCATATGATCTTCATCATGCCGTATAAAAGTAATTGGAGTACCAAAGGTAAATCAACAAACGGTTGACCCTTGTAACCCACAGACTAATTATACAATCAGAATAACAAACACTGAATAAGCTTCATCATGTCGTATAAAATTAATTGAAATGCCCATAGGTAAATCAATAAACGGTTGACTTGCCTAAGGTCAGACCGTGGTCACTGTGAACTGCTACCAAGGTTCACTGAAGAGGAACAACTGCACCAAGGTTGGAAACCTCTTCCCCAAATGACTGTGTTAAGGTCAAATGTGAGCTCAGCTGACTTGCCTAAGGCCAACTGAAATTTTGAAGCCACCAAACTCCAAACCTCCTACCATCCGATGATTTTACAGGAACTTGCTTAAGGTTCACTGAAAGACACGACTTGACCAAGGTCTTTGTCTTTTTGATAACACATTGACCTATTCACGTTCATATGTGTACAACCTGCCTAAGGTTTTTTTGACAGTTGGGTGGACCACAACCTACTGCCTTTTAAAAATTCCCCTTGAAGGGAGGTGAGTTAGTAAAAGAACATTTAAAAAATAGCAGTATACAAAACATATTTACCTCAAATACTTGTCTGTTCAAATATTGCTATCTCTAAGACTGGCATAAAGAAAATAGGATAAGTATAAATAAATTGATGTAAATGTAATAGCATACCTTCATTATAATTCTACGATCAGAAGAACAAATAATGGATGATCTTCATCATGTCATATCAAATTAATTGAAATACCCAAAGGTAAATCAATAAACGGTTGACTTGCCTAAGGCCAAACCGTTGTAACCCACAGACTAATTATACGATAAGAATAACAAATACTGAATGAGTTTCATCACGTCGTATAAATTTAATTGAAGCACCCAAAGGTAAATCAATAAACGGTTGACTTGCCTAAGGTCAGACCGTGGTCACTGTGAACTGCTACGAAGGTTCACTGAAGAGATACAACTGCACCAAGGTTGTAAACCTCTTCCACAAATGACTTTGCTAAGGTCAAATGTGACTACAGCTGACTTGCTTAAGGTCAACTGAAGTGTTAAAGCCACCAACCTCCAAACCCCCTACCATCCGATGATTTTACAGGAACTTGCCTAAGGTTCACTGAAAGACAAGACTTGACGAAGGTCTTTGCCTTTTTGATAACACATTGACCTATTCACGTTCATATGTGTACAACCTGCCTAATGTTATTTGACAGCCGACTGGACCAGGGTCTACTGTCTTTTAACTCCCCCTTAGGGGAGATTAGAAGTTAGTAATTCAGCGTTTGTCAAGTAGTATTCAAATATTCTTACCTCGATCTCTAGTCATGCTCTACGATGTTTAATGTGGGCGTAAAAGAAAAAAAATTTTTTTTCTCACCAGGCCAACAAATATTGCAATCAGCTAACGTCATAATTTAGGGGGTAGTAATAAAAGTGTTTGAGGATTATACACAATTTGCATGATTTTTTTGTCACTCGCTGCGGACATTAAACAAAAACCTGCTGGGCTGCAGTTTCTAAACTTACAAGAAATCAAACAAATAATCCCATTCCTTGTATGATCAACTAATTCATGGTAGCACCCTGAAGAATGTTTAAAAGATGTTAAAATTTCTGTATTTATTAAAGAAGCTAGTGTAGAGATTGACATGTAAATAGTAGAGCATATTTACTGAGCGCAGTAAATATTGTCAAGATAACACAAAAAAAAAAAAAAAAAAAAAAGTTTTGAAGCTTTTAATATAAAATACAAAAGCAGCACTAATTTTTTACAGCAAATGTCCAAATCTGTCATAAAATGAACAGGATCATATTGGGGGTCAGTTGCTTCATTCGAAGAGTAAGTTTTGAGGTTAAAGTGGTGGCACAAAATCTGCAAGCGAGTTTTTCGCGTCTCAAAATTATCAGTGGAATTTTTGACTCAACGACAGAGCAGCTCCTTTTTTTGGGGGTAGTAGGTGACAATCGTTACATTCTGGTAGAAAAATTCTTTAAAAGGTTTCCTCTTATAAAATAGCCGTATGTAAATCTGCAAAAAAGACAAGGTTTGTACAGTACCAGGATGATCCCCTATGTCTCGTGTTCTCAAAAATTTACTGCTCTTATTGACTATTGCACAGCGCCTGGATTGTTGGGAGTATGAAAGACATGGGCTGGTACCACACAGTCTTCCTATGTATCTAATTAAGTCTTCTCTTCCGCCACGATTGTAAACTTTAATTTCTCGAATACAAATTAATTATGCTCATTTATTAAATACCAGAGTAGTTAAAGTTCAAACTGCCAAAGGCCATATTTCGATTATATGGTAATAATACCAGGAACAATGAAACGACCTATTAAATTTCACTTATAATATAACGATCACGGGTTGTATCCGAGCCTCATCATGTTATCCCCCAATGGCATATTACGCAACGTACAATGGCATATTACGCAACGTAGCACATCTTTGAAAGATTAGCTCACTCGAGCTTCTCTGATACCCAACCGAAAATAAAGCTCTTTTTTAATAGATTATTTCTCTTTATTTACGTGCGAGGAAAGATACTTGGAAAATGCTTTGTCATGCTGTAGACGCAAGAGGATTTAAAATCTTTTCAATATGCGTTATGTCTTGTAAGAATTTTCTTTTAACCGAGTAAATAGCACATATTACCAATTGCCATCTCGGCTGTAGCACAATGGTTTCTTATGAATAATATGACAGCGGATGCATGTTCCAGTCAAAATTTATAGCATGGCCATCTAACATTGATTCTGAAAATGCTTCTGAAACCAAGCTATAATTTCAAGCGAACCTACTATCTGTTATATTCTTACAAACTACTAAATAAAAATAACGCATTCATAAATTCAGTTGACTTAAATATAATGACTTGAGTATCAGTGTTTGTGATAGGGTAAAATTGGTATGTAACCGACCCGTTTGATTTACTGATTGTTTTTGTAACTGAATGTGGTCGAGTGTAGTCAACAACAGTGAGCTTATTTAAAACATTTTATATACTATATTGTTTCTTGATATGGACTCACTAAGTAGATAAAACTAGGAAAGCTTACAACTTCATACAGTCTTTATCGGTTACGAAAACATGATTTTTAAAACTTAGTATAGCGTTTTCACGTTAATAACCCATGTTACAATAGTGTTTGTTTTGGTTATACATACTTGTTCTTGTGTTAACTCTGGAGCATTCCAATTTCCACAACTGATATTATTGGGTTTTGGTAATGATGCTTTCAGAACAATAGCACATATTTTTGCCAAAGAGAAGGATTTTTTTTCTATGACACCTTTATCTTTACAGACTGAACCCAATTCAATCAAACCTTTGGGGTTTATTTGATACCCTTTTTGTAAGGGAGAAGGATATCATACAAATGTGTTTTCCTTGGGTTTAGATGTTAGGCCATATTGTTTTTTTTTTGATCTAATAAATGTCTTGATCAATAAATACAATATGTATGATGCTTCGTTCATTCTCTGTTCCTCTTTCTTCAGAATTTACCAAACCAAGATATCTTCGTAGTACTAATGAGGCATCAAGCCAGTTTTTTTTTCTTACCGAATAAAAGCAAAGTCGGTGTGACTTAAAATACGTTTACCGCTTGAGTATTTTTTATTTTAATGCTATGAAGTAAATCACTCTACCTCATTATTCCATTCTGTTGGAGAGTATATATAGCAGCCTTTAAGAGCTTATATATATATATAATTCCTTGTGCTTATAGAATAAAACCACGCAGGACCAAAATGTTGCCCGGCTACTTGAATTTATTATATTCTTAACTCTAACCTTACTTTACATAACTCCATAATTAAGCTTTTAATGAAAACATTCACGTTATTGAGCTCTCTTAATATTAAACTTTTTTTGGTGGCTATGTTTGCTCCCTTTTTTGAATACAAGATTACTTGACATTAACGAAAGAAAAAAAACACTGGTGCCAAAAAGATGTCTGTCTATTATAAGTAAATATTAAGGGCAAAAGCATTTTATTATATCATAAATAGGATCATTTATCCCATCGTTTGGCCAAAAACTTTAAGCTCTCCGCATTTCATCTTATGCTGAAGGCTTTTAAAATTTATGATGAGCAAAAAAAAAAAAAAATTATAATGATCAAAGAAATTTAATTTTTTATTTTTATAAATGATAATGATAATCTATAAACTATGCTAATAAGTGCTTCTCCTAGTTCCCAACATAAATAGTTGGTTAACAGGCTAGACCACGAGAAGGTGGAAGCACATCCTGGCCCAAAAAGTTGTTCCGATAAACCATCTTCAAATACAGAGAACCTGAATTTTAGTAAACCCTTATATTGCCTGCTCACAATACGCAACATAAGAGTCATCAGGACCAAACACTCCCTACATCATGTTGGGGTGATGCTTTTTACCCTGGCGTCTGAGTCGTAGCAGCCGCACCTGGACGAGTATTGGCTTTAAGGTTAACACTCCCTGTAGAGAGGTAGCTGTCTAGAAGGATGTCACTCTTTGGCTGCCTATGTGGTATGCAATATCTCTAGCGTAGACGTAAACAAACGGAGGCAAAGCTCTAATGAGAGTCATTTGGGTACTAAACTACTTACGTCATTATCTCCCATGCAAACATAATGACCAAAAGCGTGTCGACTAGTTTCAAACAGCTACGACCATCCACCGTTCTTTACTCGCTTTTGAATCCACCCCGGACGGTGTGTAACTAGTTTTGTAGAGTTCCTGAAACTAGGAAAAGGGACCCAAGTCAGATTGTACACGCGAATGAAGCGATTCTGAAAGAAGATGACTTTAACAACCAACAGACTCCTCTATGTAATCTTATTAAGGATTACTACGGCCTTTGGAGCACTGCCCGATTTAACATATAGAAATGAAGTGTATAGATTTAACGGACACGAACAGAGTCGAGAGTGTCATTCTTGTGTCGAGCCATGCTAAGTTTTCTGTTCTAATGTTTAAAAAAGAATAAAAAGATAAAGGGCTTTTTTTTCACATCAGTCTCCCTTTTATATGAAATTTTTTTTTTTGTTGCTTTTGTCTAGGCTACTTTTACAAACTTGATTTTTTTTTCACTACTTTTTGAACGTATGTGTTATCCTTTGAATAATCCGTGAAATTCTCATCACATCCGTGTGCGTATCATGGTTACTTTCTTCATTGGATGTCGAGAAAATGAGCATTAAAGTTTTGCTTTTGTATGCGAAATGTTCTTTTTGTGTAACGGATAAAAACAATATTTTAAGTTAAGTGCATGGCTGTCAAAAAAAGCTTGTCTGAATGTGCATCGTGCCAGAATGTACAAATCAAGGGTTTATTCTACACGCATTAATAAATTGAAAAGTTCAAGTTCGACACTGGCTGTTTATATCTTGTAGAGTCATGGGTATATTTTTTTTTTTTTTTTTTTTTACACGAAGACATGTTATTTGAGAATCAGGTATTCTTTGGCTCTTGGCTTGCACAACCTTATTATTAAAACATGGCCTGAAGGATTCGAGTGAAAAAATGCTTTAGAAATTACCAAGCACTTCTGCACACGCTGGAACTTTGATATCCTAATAACCACATACTTCAAAAGTGCATTAAGGTATGAAGATGCATGTCAGCTGTATTCTCATGTTGTTTACCGATCCAATACTGCCGATGAAAAGGTTGCTTTACTTGAAATGTTGCTCTTCAGTTGAAGTTTACCCTGGACCAACTCTATGCAAAAGTAAGCCTTTTATTGCGGACACAAGCAAGGAGCTGAAGCCTCAACGAGCCGTTTTTTTTTTTTTACTTATCCAGTTATCATTTTTCCCCCTAATGTACTTCAATTAAAATGATTGTCAGCTGAAACAAAAACCACTTTGTAGTGAGAATGACAAACTCTTTTTTAAACGGTAAAATTCAACATGACAACTGACGAACAAGCACATTCTCTGTCATACAATATGATGGTAGAAATAGAATCATCATTTGTTCCTCTTTCCTTTTGATGGTGTTATCATTTGTGAAAATTTATTTCTATGGACTGCTACAATTTATCACCAATAATGATATTTATTATACCACGAACTAAACCATGCATAGCCCTATTTAAAAATTACTGTATCGTTATTCATTTTGAAATGAATGATGACACCTAACTATCCTTATCTCTAACTTAATGTATCAAGAAACGTCCGTTGATATACGATGATCATTGTAATTTTTGAAACGGTAACCATATGGAAATTATTAATACTTTTGAAATTGCGTCTGTTTTTGATGCCAACATTATGGAAAATTATTGTAAAGGAGATAAGCAATAACATTTTATTTAGATTGGTTTTTTAACTACACACATACACTTTCACTGATACTATTTATTTGCTTTACGGATTTTAATTTGTCGGTTTTTATTTTTTGGTTTTTACGACCTTTTTAACGACTGTAAGTACAAATCGGTCTTGGTGATACTGTTTTTTTTAAAAAAAAGATATTGATACATCTGCATTTAAAAACACAAGTTGTCAACAGTGCACCTGGTATTACTGGTAATGCCATTGGTTTTAATATTCATCTTGCATGTAAATTCTGGTGAAATGATGTTTTATGGGGTATAATAAAAAGGCAATATAAAATACGAAAAAAGAATTATTTTTTATGACCACGCCTAAAGGGTGGTTATGTTTGAGTTGGCTAGGTTAAGTTTTACATGATTGTCCAGCTGCTCCATATCTATATCAACGTAAATAACCGTTCTTCTAGTAGTTATGTAACGTCGTCGGAAACTGTTCCTAAATTATATATTTGTAGCGTCACATTTTCATCATATACCTTCTCCCTGTTGGAAGTATGATATCTTCTAACATGTCTTAAGACTCATCGTTTTTTAACAGCCTAATAGGGATATTGTTAGTCTTGTAATTAAAATCGTATTTCTAGTTTAAAGTTCACCTTGTACATAAACGTCTTTTCGCAGAGAGATCCCGCGTTAAAGGTAGTCCTTAACTTGACTACTCTGTTATTAAAAGGCTTTAACTCAGCAAACAAAAGTATAATGTCCTGTCGCTTCGTCACATGTTCATCGGAACAATCTCCTAAAAATATGTTATCTAATTCATCGTTAATGCTGGATCGCTGTTCAAAGAATTCCTCTGTAGAATTCAGGGGTAATTCAAGCCTGTTCATAAATAACTGCTTTTCAATCAAAAAGGGTTTAAATAAGCAAAAAGCAAAAAGCAGACTGTGAGAAAAAGTTGAAAGAAACTGTGGCACACGAATTAAGCCGTCTCGGAATTGATTATTTACCAAAAGACAGGAAAAATGGTTCTCACTATATTTAATCTTCTCCCTTTCCATTCCAAAGAACCAACTTGTGGAATTGCATTTGCCATCACTGACTCATTCCTTGTATTGTAAAAGTTGTGTCATAAAATGTAATAATAATATTCTATTTAACCATGACACAATTAATTCTTACGATTTTCCTTTGCACTTTAGGATTTGCACGACCAACATCACCGTCATATAACAAAACATTACAGCTTTTAAGTTTTTCATGGGTCAAATTTGATACTCTTATGGCCGGGTTATGAATGCATGATTAAGGATGAAAGCCATTTATACCATATTTACGAATTATGAATAACAGTATCTAAACACAACAAGTTGGCAAAGAGGATGAAAGCTTTTGCGGGATCAAGCTTATGTCGTTTTACTGAAAAGCTATACTCATTTTTCCACATCAGTATGCCATTCCCTTAGTCTGAGATTAGGTGGATTAAAACACACATACCTTCTACACACGAGCAACAAAATACCCATTAGTTTGCCCATGAAGGCTTGTATTGGGCGATCAAAAGTTAAACCAATCTGTAGACGAGGATATTACAATTACCAGCAAAAAAAAAAGGAAGATTGAAGGATAGACGTTCAAAAGAGTTGGGCGCAAGAGGCTAACAAATCTGAATATATGGACATAATCGTGATCAAAATAATGTGGCGGAGACAACTGGAATCGAGGATATGGAATCGAACGTCATACTAAAAGTGCTTTTAAAGTTTGTTAAAGATCAATACGATGATGATCAAGTCGAGAAAGGACAGGATATACACCTATCAGACTATATTTAAAAGGCGTATATATAATTGCAACATGATTGAGGATCAATTTTAAAAACGCTTCGACTGACTATTTGGATTTATCATCTGACGACGAGGGGGGATCCACTGTTATTACTTAACCAATCTCTCACTCGGAATGACCGTATTACACGCCCAACTATTCTGAACCAGGAATACTCATATGTGCAAGCAGTGTGTTATCGATAGTAGCAATATAGGATTACAACAGATAGCGAGATTTGGCATACACGTACTTACGGGGGTTAGGTCAGTGTTGAAATTGGATATACGGAAAGGATGCCATGGTAGCAGTTATAGTTCAACTTGGCGGATCCTCGAGTCTAGGGGTACAGGTATCATAAACCTCTATGAAATGAATCGAGATTCTAGTACTTTTGTGGGGGGACCAGCAGAATAAAACGAAAACAGCAATGTTGGCAATCATCCTTATCAAAATGAAAGCTATGAAACATCAACGATTAGGAATCTCTGCGTTTGCAAGATGTATTCTCGGTTGTTGTAAACAGTCTGACAATTATGCGATACATATTTGAAAATGGTGAGGTTAAAGCAGATATAAATAACTGGGGTACAATTGGTTTCTATAAGATGTTTCTTTTTTTCTCCCTTGAAGTCTTTCATTATTTTACAATTAAAGTCAATTTACTTTTCAGAGTTATCATTTTAAATGTTTAGTTTCCCTAATCCGTATGAAATTGCCTTTAAATCAGATTACACATATACAAGTTCTTATTTTTAAAGCTTTTTTTTTTCTGTTGAGCCATCTAGTAAAAAATCACAGCATTTATCTTAACAGCTGCCGCAATATCAATTACCATTTTTTTAAGACCTTCACAGAGGACATTATAATAGTTGCAGCTACCTTTTTTTTTGTCTGCGGCTTACCTGATATATATATATATTCGAATGAAATTACAGAGCTCTGATGGAATAGATAATATCAAAGAAAAAAACAATGGCTACTTCATCCAATATAAGCTTCTTGAGAAGCACATTCATTTTGATCCCAGTAAGAGACAAGTTGGCTTGTCTGATAAAAATCGAGAAGCTTTGATGCCGACTGATGGCGTGCACATAATATTAAGTCACATTTGTCACTTAAAATAAAATATTAAAAACGCCGTTTTGCATGTCTCACTTTCTTCCTTAAAATCTACTCGAAGCAATCTTACTGTTGGAATGCTTTGCCAGTAGCAAAAAACTAAGTTCACACAACGATATAAAGCTTGGAATTCAGTTATGATCTAACCATCTCGACCTTGCTCAACCGTTTATAGTCCTTTCTCGAGTCTTTATCGAGTCTGTAATAACTTGACTAGGTTTGAAAGCGAAATTAAGAATGTTCTTTATAAACACAAAACTAATCCTCGTCATTTCTAGTCGTATACCTCCAGCTGTTGTAAATAATTGACCGCAAGCAGGCCTTACTCACCGTAAAAGACTATTATATAATGAGTTTCGATTTTTTGCGTTAAAGATCGCCTATCTTCACTAAATAAAAAAAGCGAGGGGGGAGGGCAATCATGACCCCTTTGCTGGTGACATTCTGGTATTAACTACATTGAGGAATGAAATTCGTCTTGCATGCTGTCATTTCTGGACCAGTTTCGTAAAGGTCTTGAATAGATGTAGCAACCGGAACTTATGAGTGTTTATAATTCTGACAAAATTAAGTGAGAATTCTTGCAAGAAGAATTG
>JAEPRD010000220.1:0-40723 GCA_016758985.1 Mucor saturninus | reverse complement strand
CTCACCCTTAAATAGAATAGCGGTTTAGTGGTGTTAATGCTGGGGACGGAAGTTGTTTTTCAAAAATCCACCCTTAAATAGAAAATACCCTTAAATCGAACACCCTTAAATCGAGCGACTACTGTATTCTTGATAAATACGGCCAAAAAGTGTAGAAATTGACGGCATTCGCGAAGACTACGGTCAAAAAGGGTAGAAATTGATGGCATTCGCGAAGAATACAGTCAAAAATTAACCGCCATCGCCGCGATTACTGTGAAAAATTTGACCGCCATCGCCGCGACGGCGGTCAAAAATTCATCGCATTTTTGCTTGTTAATATTTGGTCAAAAATTGACCGCGATAGAAATTTTGCGGTGTGTGATGGATCTGTCTTTCATAATATCACCATCCCCGATTAATACATGCCTCGTTACTTTTTTTTTTTTTTTTGTGAAATACAATCAAGTGATTTATTTTTGATTATTACATTTTTTTCCATTAACATAAAGATCCTTGACATTAAAAAAACCATTTAAGGTCTTAGATCGTGCTGCATGTAAACTGCAATAGGTTTATTTATTTTCACCATGGTTTACAATCAAAATAAAGAGGACTATTGAAAAAAGAAAAGCAACTTTTATTAAGACTTTATATTAAAAAGACTGCTTATACTGATCAAAACATCGTTATTATTATAAGTTAGTTTCATTTACAATATTCCTCATGATTAATCGTTTTTCCTACTTGATAACATGAATATACCACATAAATAACAGTAAATACACATTTGCCACTCATATAAAGAGCAAGGGTTTCCAGGATGGCCACGAGGAGGTCTTTATCTGTTTTGCATGGAGAACAAAATTAAAGTAAAACCAAAAGTGATACTATTGGAACTTGGATACCACTTTATTATGGACGAAAAAAATAAATTAATTAAAAAACGTATGATGGTCTATGAGAAAAAACTATGGATATTTATATGAAAAACTTAATAGCTCTAGGGAGAATATTAAGCGCCTTATTGAATCATGATATACTAATCTGGTGACAGTAAATATTCAACATGTCTTTAAATTTAGCCCTTTCATACTGAGTAGATAAATGTTAGTCAGATGGATCAACAGTTATAACATCAAATGACAAGAGTAATATTTGTGCTCAGGATCTATTAATATTCTATAGTCCAGGCCTTTTCGATTGTATTGCTTTTTGCAGAATAAATATTTACTCGGCACAGGGTTATGCCCTGTGTACAGACTTCAACGGTAGGATGAGAACAAGTGGGGTAATTTGTGATTCATGATTAACTCTTAAATTATTATCCATCCTTAATGTGATGTGACAATTACCTTTATTATTATATCTATGATATTCTCAACGGTATGTTTACATCCCTCATTTTAGGTTTTGTCTGGAATGGGGAGAAAATCGAAAAGGTAATAGAAGCTGTAGGAGGAGACTCGATGAAAAGGACTAACTTGATCAGATTGGACCGTAGTGAAATAAGAATGCAATGTAGACTTTTTCACCCTCTACAACGTGCCCCTGTTACCCTCCTGTGAGAGTAAAACTATCTAAACCGAAAAGAAAAACAGACCTAGCCGATAACGTCAGTATTTACCTCTCCGTAACTGCCAGATCAAGGATTGTTATCCAGTTAAGGACGACCATCACGTACAAAGCAATAAGTACCCCCTCAGAAAGATAGCACTCCTCTGGTATTCCCACCAACAATGCCAGCTCAGTAGTTGAAGCGAAACCTCTGACACTACCACAATCGTCGGAGCTACCATGGATTTTAAGTACACCTTACCACCTTTTTACGAGTGGGCGGAACATCCCGTGCAGGAATTTCTTCTAAAGGAAGCCTTATCAAATTTCACTTGCCAATCATCAGAGCTGTAAAGGCCTGGCTGCTACGCAACCCTATTTTTTTTAAAAAAAAACCATAATGTACAGCGATAGCAGAGTAGCAAGGAAAGTTGCCAATTAACTTATTTTCGAACAAATTGCAGTGCATTTGCTTGATTATAACGTCGACATGTTATGATTCCTTACTGCTTCTAAAAAAGCCTACAGAAAAGACGTAGACAGTGTACAGTGTGCACCTGTACTGGTATTGATCACACCCTGGGCGTGTATTGACTTCGTAGGGTACTTTCCCAATAGTATGTACCTAACAATATTTATGCACAGGTCCCCCTCTCCCTGATTTAGTTGTTTTCGTTTTATGACTTCATAATTTTCTTGAAAAGAGGGTACATTGTAACCAATACAGCGATTAAGTTTTTACTAAATAATGTTCAATAAGAATAGACTGTTGATCTAGTTTACAGCAATAGCCAAGTTCATACTTTTTTGGTGTCAATGAAATTGGTTGATTTTTAACAAGCCTGTCATCAATGAACTGTTCCCTGTACACAATTTTCACTGCAGCATCTCATTGCTTACTCCGCACATTATTGGTGGAATAAGAAACCTGGTTTACATTAACTTTGTGTGACACTTTGTCCTGTTTTTGTTTTGCGTCTTCACCATCGTCACAGGATTAGATAAACAGCTGTGAAAAAATTAGTGTCATTATGCATGTACTTTTATGAAAAGAATATACATCACGATAAATATGAATAGCAACGATTGTAGGATAAGGGATGCGGATCACTTGAGTAAGGGCCTCTCCCATTTAGTTGCTGAGCCTCTTTGTTATTGTTTACATTTTATATTATGTAACTCCCTCATAAAATAATCCACACCTTCCGCATGTTGAATTAGAATTGTAGCAATCGTTACCTTAATCATCGGTTATCACGGCAACCAAATTTGAAACTTGCTACATATTCACTTTGTGTATCAAAGGTTGCTGAACGAGCTAGAGAAAACGTTTTGCGGGAAATCATTGAGAAAATAGTTTTAGATATACACACTAGCAATCTGTCCAAAAAAAAAAAAAAAAATTTGTATCCACTTAGTTCATACAGTGCATTGGATAAACAGGTGAAAAATCTCATAATCCAAGTGGAAATAATAATTGTCAGTGTTCCTGCAAGTTGAAAGGATCGGCAAACAATATATTTTGATGGGACTTGCATTAAAGGTTTGAAAAGACCTTACATTACAATGAGTTGTCAACCCAACCCCTCCCATGAGGTTGTCAGTCTATTTGATGGATTTTGTAGTAAAATAAAGAGTCCCTTATCCTTATAAAAAGGAGGATATATTCAAGCTATTTCTTGCCATCAACAATTGTTTGGTACTTTTCAGTGCAAAGTAAGTCATAAACTAATAACCCGTGGAAAGATAAAACTAAAAATACATCCAGGCTTTCATTTTCTATCTTTTTTCATCCATAATAATCAAGTTCAATACAATGGGTAGTTGCTGTTCCGATTCTGCGTCAGTTACTTCATGTAAGTCTATAAAAAAAACCCCTCACTGTTATACAAACAAGGCGACTAAACATGAATTGTATTTAAGCTTCAGGAATTTCTCTTCCTGAGCTTACTCCTTGTAGTTAAACTCCTAACATGATACGGAGTCTATGATATCATATATTTTTAAAAATAACCAATAAAAAAAAGTATTTTTGCGGTCAATATAATGATTTTTCTTTTGTGTATTTGTAGTACGGTAGTCAGTGGTCTGTTTATGACAGGAAAAAGTCCTACTTCATTTTTCCAATAGTTTTCTAATTTATGTTTTGGTTAAAGGCACTGTGCAATTATCGAGATATTTCATAAACCAACTACATTACGAGGTTTTAGGAGAGCTACATAGATCATGTTTGGAAAAATTGATGATATTCATTATAGTAGAGACAATGATTGTCAGTATGGACCAGGATCACTGTAATAAAAATAGACTGTTATAGCAACATGACATTCAATACAAACAGTTGTCAGCAAACTGGATGTTAAAAATGAACCACAAATAATTCAAGATAAATACTACGTCTGCTAACCCAAAAAAACATCTCACTTTCCCCTCTCCCACCTTTCAGTAAGTTTGTCTTCTTTTAAAGAAGAAAAATGATGATCTATTTTAAAACCATTAATTTTTTCATAGCTTTTTTTTTCTTTGACAATATGGGTGGTTGCTGTTCTGGTGGATCTAGTCGATCACGTAAGTTGCGAGATCCAAAGTTACGAGAAAGAAATGACTTAGATGTTTTATTTAGCTTCTATCTTTACTCTTCCGGATATCAGTGGGTCTACACCAAGATGTTCTGGACCACGTCGTTAATCACTTGAAAAGCAACCAATTTTTTCATTTATCATGCAAATAAAATATAGTCGTGATAAAATATTAAGGCTGTAAAAAGTCTGTAATTGGTGCCAAATAGATATGCATAGTTATCCCCCCCTTGATTGAATTGTGGGTTCATGTCTTGAATTTTTTCGTATTAGAATTCTTCTATCAAATGGTACACTTAACAGATTCTTTTTTTAAAAAGAGAGAAAGCTGATATGTATTACATTGTATTGGTATCATAAAAAAGAGCAATTTCTTGAGTACCACAAAAACGGATAGTGTGTATAGCCTGACGCCATTGTTTCATTACGGCGGCGCGTATAAAAAAAAATACTACGCGCTTTTTTTTTTTGTATTCTCTTTTTTCTTTCATATATAAAACAACCATGACAAGTGTATCAGAGGAGTTTATAGAATCAACCGAGTTTAAAAATAAACTGGAAGAGTAAAGTAATATCCTTACCGATTAGAAAATACCTTTATCAATTAACCTAACATTTTTTTATATATATAAAATAGAATCATTCGCAATGGTGATTTAAAGTAAGCTCATACACACCCGTCTTTTTTTTTATAAAAAAAAAAAAAAAAAAAAAAAAAAAAAATATAGCACAGCCATGTCTAACTTCTTTCTTATGAAAAAGAGAATTAACCGCCGCTGTCATTCGTAAGAAACTGGAAACTCATTTTGTAAGCTCAACGCCCCTTTTTTAGACATCAACGTATAAACTAACGAAAACACACACACACAAAAAAGGATCTTGAAAGTGGAGAATTAAAGGCAGCACCATGGCGAACCATGATAAACGCCATGATTGACAAAACGGTCATTGACCAAACCCAAGATCCTGCACCTGTTCAAAAACGCAAAGCACAAAAAAGCTTAGAAACTCCCATCAAGAAACGCAAACCCACAGCAGATAAACAAGATCCCACCAAAAATTCGGTGGAGTCCAATAATAGTGAGGAAAAAGCAAAGCCTACGAAAAAGCAACGATCACCTGAATTATTTGATTCGGATTCAGAAGAAGAGGTTGCGGTTTATTCGGAGGACAAGAAACCCAGCCAAAAAAAGAAGGTCCAATTCGCAGACTTACCTAAACAAAAACAAAAAAGATCGCTCGTGTATTCCGATGAAGACAGTGATGAGGAAAAGCCAAAGAAAAAAGCGGCCAAGAAAATGAAGAATAACTATCTGGAGGATGATTCTGAAGAGGATATTGAGCAAGAAGAGAAGCCCAAGAAACGTGCATCCAACAAGAAGTCTGCTAAAAAGATTATGTCATCAGATGAAGAGGAAGAGGAGCAAAAGCCCAAAAAGTCTGCTAAAAAGATCATGTCATCAGACGAGGACGAGGATAGTGAAGAGGAGCAAATGCCCAAGAAAAAAGCACCCAAGAAGGCTTCCAAAAAGATGATTACATCTGATGAAGAAGAAGGTGAAGAGGATGAAAAACCCAAAAAACGTGCTCCTAAAATGAAGTCTATTCTCAAAAAGACTGCTCAATCTGACGAAGAGGAGAAGCCCAAAAAAACGGCACCCAAGAAGTCTACCAAGAAGATAATTATGTCGGATGAAAACGAGGATAGTGAGGAGGAAGAACAGAAGCCCAAGAAGTCTGCTAAAAAGATTATTAGTTCTGACAGTGAGGAAGAGACACCTAAAAAGGCAGTCAAAAAGATTGTTGAATCAGATGAAGAAAGCGAAGAGGAAAAGGCTCCTAAAAAGATTGCTAAAAAGATTGTCGAATCGGATGAAGAGAGTGAAGAGGAACAAAAACCCAAGAGAAAGACCGCTAAAAAAATGACAAAAAAGATTGATTCATCTGAAGAGGAGGATAGTGAGGAGGAAACCCTCAAGAAAAAGACTATTGCATCTGACGAGGAAGAGGAGGAAAGTGAGGATGATGAAACCCCCAAGAAAAAAGTCAAGAAGTCCACTCGTAAAGAGAGTGATGATGAAGAGAAACCTAAACCCAAATCCGCACCTAAAAAGCCCACTCGTGTAAGATATTTTTCTCTTCTACACACTTACATGAAACTCACCACTTTTTTTTTACTTGTAGCCTCAAGGATCCGCAAAAGATGAAGAATCCATTAAACGTCTTCGTCACTATCTAACAAAATGTGGTATTTCGTATTTCTCTTACCGTGTTCCCGTCTCTCAATGTACATCCGCTAAACAAGAAATTGCTGTGCTCAAAGACGAATTGAAAAAAGTTGGCATTGAGGGTGTACCTACCTTGGAAAAATGCGCGGCCATCAAACGAAAATTGGATTTACAACGTGAGGTGGAAGGATTGGATACTAGCTTGATTATCGAAAACGAAGGTGGTAGACCCAAGCGAGGAAGAGGAGTTCAACGTATGGCTTCTAAGCCCAAGTATGATGTGGATTCTTCTAGTAGTGAAGACTCATCTTCTGATGATGACGATGATGACGATGATGAGGAAGAAGAAGAAGAAGAGGAAGATGATGATAAAGAAGAGGAAGATGAAAAGCCTAAAAAGAAACCTGCGAAAAAGGCTAAACTTGACAGTGATGAAGAAGACGATTTTGAAGATGAGGATGGATCAGATGAGGTATACATACATACACTGTGAAAGAAGAGGAGGATATACTAATTTCTTTTGAAAAGGATTAAGAAATATTTATATATGCATATTTGATATATCTAGCTGCTAAAATAATTAAAATGGAAGAAAGATTTTTTTTCTGCAGGAGGAATGATATCAGTGATACGAAGTGGATGTGCCTCTGTATTAAACACCCATTCATTGAAAGGAAACCGTGGACTTTGAGGATCGTCAAAGATCAAGTATAGATATTTGAGCGTTTCCGCGAAAAAGAAACTAAATGTGAATCATGTTAATTTCACAAACAGCTTTTTTTTTTGTTTTTATACAAAATGAGATGTATACCTTTCTTCTCGGTCGTCCCATGTGTTTTCTGTTACATCGACGCGATGAATACCGGTATAGCCAGACTTTGTTTTACAATAAGTATAAAGTGAATTGAAAATATCCCATGCCATATCCTGATACATGGGATCTTTTGTATACACATAAAAATAATACAACGATTCAATCGTCTCTGGTCTTAGAATATATGAAGGGTGCACTGGATATACTGCAGGTCTTTTCCCTTCCAATGTTCTATACTTCCTAGAAGTATCCCATGAAAATATCTCGGGCGCTAATCCCGTTAACGTTAAATCCCAAGCACTATAACATCCTGCCATCAATCGTGTAGCCTCTTTTTCAATATATCCAAATTCAGGAAACGTGCGTGCTGCTAGTAATAAACTCCCCGGTGCAAAACAAGCTAATTCGTCCATCTGAAGATTAAGTTTACCGCCATCTAAGACTGCCAAAAACGCAGAACGTCTGTCAAAGGGAGCATCGACTAATAGATTATCTTGTAAGCTAGTGATAATTTGTGACACCATTTCTTTTTTTATGGGATCATGACCTCTTGACACCACTAATTGCTTAATCAGGTACTATAAGATTGTTGTTAATGGACGGGGTTCCATTGTTTCGTCTATTTTTGGCTTACCTCGTAGAAACTATCACCCATACCACCCCACGTAACATGATCTTTTTTCTAATTGTTAATACAATATGTTCATTGTTTTAATGATAAATACGTACCTCCAATGGGCTCACCAGTGTTGACGTTAATAAGATGAGGAAATAAACCAAACGCTCTCATACTATGCTTCTTGATAAACACATCATATACATGCTGACCCTGGGAAAAAAAAAATTAAAATTGGTTAGTGTGCATGTCACGAGATATCCCCTTGTATATATATAACCAACGAACCGCATAATGATATTTCCAATTACCAGTGATCTCAGATAGTCTTGTGAATTCAATTTGAATTGTACCTATTTCCGCTAAACAAGCCGATGCTCCTCTGATTGGCTCACCCCTTTAATTTTTACATGCATGTTAAAAAAAAAAAGGATAGCGTATAACAACAGAAAAAGGAAACTTACGTGGTAAAGTTGATATATTGATAAGGAATACCTGTGGGTGTATCAAATGCCGGCATCAACTTGTCCACTAGTTCCACTGCTTTTGTAACAAAGACTTTTTCCAATGATAAATCATAAGCGGATAATAACCCACCCACATAACGAATTACAGTTTCAAATAATTGAACAGGTTCATCTGCACTCACTTTATTCCAATCGATACGCGATACAAAGTCTTGAGCTTCTTTAAATTCCTTTTTTAAGCCCATAATGTACAGTGTATCCAACCCATCCACAATAGTCGCACCCCATCCGTTTCTATTATTAAATGAGCCAGTTAATCAAACATGGCAGAGTAGGTACTTTTTTTACTGGTTACCGAGTGTTTCTAGGTTGGTTAGTGACAGGCTTATTCTCATCATAGCCCCAACTATAGTTCCGATATCCTTCCCAGGAGAACATAAAGGCGTCCTTGATATAATGCTGCTTTTCCTTGGGCGTGAGCACATGAGCATCAGGTAACCCTCCGTTCTCTAGTCGGATCTGTTGCCGCGTCTTGATGAATATAGGCCGTTGTTCAAAGAATGATTCAACCATAGTCAATACACATAGTGTTGAAAACCCAATGATATACTTTTTCAGTATCATTATTTACGGAAAGAAAAAATAGAGAGAGAAAAAGGGGGGAGAAATATTGACGATGAGAGCATTTTTATGCAATAAATAATTAAAACAATGGGAATGGTCACACTTTTTCTGTGTTTATAGTTCAATTGAAAAAAAAAAAAAAAAAAAAAAATTATCGTTCATACATCTTTTTCACCGATACAATGAGTGACGAGGAAGAGGACTACATGTCCACGAAATACTTGGAAACAGCTCAAGCGTTTGAATCAACACGAAAAGAAACTTACTCAGAACGTCGCAAAAAACAATTACGAGAACAACAAGAAAAGGGTTACATTAAACCTCGTGCGCAACTCGAAAAAGAGGAACGTGAACGCGGTCTCAAGCAACACATGGACGAAAAAAATAAAGGCATGAAAATGCTAATGAAAATGGGCTTTAAAAAGGGTTCGGGTTTGGGTCAACAACAATCAGGCATCATGGAACCCATCGCCATTGATTTAAAAGCAGGTCGATCAGGTATCGGCATGGACACCCAACTTTTAAAACGGGCGCGAGAAGCTGAGGAAGAGGAGGCCAGAAAAAGAGTCGAAATTGATCCAGAGGACTATCGTCTCTTGATGGCTCAAAGAGCAAAAGACGCTCAATATACACGTTATATTGCTGCGGCTGTCTCTGTCTGTGAGAAGTTAGACGAAGAGAATAAGGTAGAGTCCAATATCTTGTGGACATTGAAACCTGCTACTTTATCAACAGAGGAAGAAGAAAAGGAGGAGGAGGAGAAGGAGGAGGAGGAAAAGAAGCCTGTGTACCCTCAAGACATGGTAGACAAATTAAAAGCCTTAAGCCTGGAACATCAATTAGAAGCCTTGGTAGAATACCTTCGAGATACGTATTTCTATTGTTTTTGGTGTCGTGCCAAGTACGATGACAAGCAAGATCTCGACACTAATTGTCCTGGTACAGAAGAAGACGATCACTAAAAATAAATCATAAAATTGTAAATACCGCAACCCCACCCCCCATTTTTTTAGCATGAAATATGCGTCATGTTCTGCTGACATTAAAGCATTAATTTTTTTTTTCTCATATATAATCCCATGCTATGTTAAGGTTTTTTTTACCCGTTTTCCATTTATCATAAAAAAAAATATGACACCTCCTGCAAATACGCATTATTATCGCACAAAAGGATTTATTTATGATTTGGACGGTACTCTGATTGATACGATTCCACTCGTTGAACGTCACTGGCACCAATTCGCGATCGAACACGGTCTTGATGGCAACAAGGCAAGTTTCCATGACAACTTTTTTTTTTTAAAAATACATTTATACTTAATCACCATACAAACAGATTCTGGAGACAAGTCACGGCGTACGCACCATTGAAACTATGGCGCGATGGACTCCCCATAAGGCCACAGCAGAACATGCCGACATGTTTGAAAAGAAACTAGCAGAGGAATCAGAAGGTGTCAGCATCTTGCCCGGTGTCTCTGCTTTACTTCAAAAGACCCCAATTCACAAATGGGGTATCTGTACCGGAGGTAATCAATACATGGCTCGTAAACGATTAGAGCAGTGTCAAATTCATACACCCGACGCCTTTGTCTGCGGCGATATGGTACGAAAAAAAAATGCATTATTGTTTTGTTGAAAAAAAAAAAATAACATGATGATAAAATCATAGGTGAGCAAAGGAAAGCCGGATCCAGAGGGATATAGTCGTGTGGCAAAAGAGTTAGGATTGGAAGGAAAAGATGTGATTGTGTTCGAGGATGCACCTTCTGGAGTGAAATCAGCGCGTGCTGCTGGCGCTACTGTCATTGCATGTGCCACAACTCATTCTGTAGACCAATTAAAAGAGGCTGGTGCACATAGTGTTGTTCATTTCTTGACAGATGTGGATTTTACTAGTTTACCTGATGGTACCTTTGAAGTCGAAGTTAAAAATGCCCTTTAGTAAAAAAACAAAATATTTATGTACACTTTTTTTTATTTTTATTCAATTAAAAATAAAAAATTGGATCTTGTTCGATTTTCTGGAATTCAAAGATACCACTGTTGCACACATACAAAAAAAAAACATATTCGTAGAAAAAGTTTTAGATAGGTGGATTCAAAAATAAGAAAAAAATGATATAGAAAGACCTTACCCTAGTTGCTCGTTGGCATTGGCGATATACAGCGACTGATCTTCCGGTGTAAAAGCTATTATGATAAGTTAGCATTTAGACGATGGCGTGATTTATATTACTTACAAACACCCGCGATGTCCCCAAACATATCAATCACTTGACTCGATTCATAATGCTCCGTTTCATAGATATGCACAAAATCGATAGGTTCTGATAAACATGAAAAAAAAAAAGCTTAAATATTTTTTTTATCTCCCACATTTGTACATGAAAATTTACCTGCAGCGGCTAAATAGTGGCCGTCATGCGAGTAATGTAAAGATCGAATAGCTCCTATATTGGATCCCAGAACATGCACTGATTTCGACGTATTGCGTATATCGTAGATACGTGTGGTTTTATCTTGGTTACCTGTCGCAAAGGTCCTTCCGTCCGGATGCCAACAGCATGCAAATGAGTAATCGTGGTGTTCATTGATCGAAAGGATTGCTTTTGAACATTTATGTGTCAGAAATTACCCATTCTAAGCTAATCTTTTGTTATTTGTATCCTTACATTGGCCACTATCGGCATCCACTACCAGAGTGTCTGTCGAATCCCCAACCAAACACAGCATCCTACCATCAGGTGACAACGAAGAGCACTATGTCATAGTTAATATAAATGATGTATTCTTCTTTTGTCTATATGAAAAAAAAAAAATAGGGAGTCAAAGCTTACATTGGCAGCAAAGGGGAGGGTGAGTTTCTGCTCAATCTGAGCAGTTTCGAGATTAATACACTTGATGCTTGCATCATTATTTGACACGATACCCAGAGTAGCGCCCTTCCTATCTTTGACGATATCTGTATAATTCGTGATACCCATACTTCGAGATTCATTGGTGGTATTAATAGTACAATGGTCCTGTACGACTTTCCATACACATTCACCTTTAAATCCGCCCGCGAATAAGACTCCATGTGCACAGGCCATACTTGTGATTTTCAAAGAAACACTGCCTGGTCGATTGGCTGTGGCCAAATCAATGACTTGTGAACTTTGCCGGCGTTGTGGAGACCATTGACGTACGGTGTCTCCCCAAACATAATAAATGTTGTTTTTATTGGCGGCCCATAAAAGATTTCGTAATTGGAAGTGGCCGATGCTGCAAGGTTCATTGAGTTTAGAGGATTTGAAAGTGTAGTATTCCTCATTCGGTGTTACTTGTTTTGTCTCCTGCGCCTATAAATAATTTAGGTTAGTGCATGTTATAGTGGTGTTGGGTGTTATTACTTTGATCTTGTTTTCAATGGTGAAATCATCGTCTCCACTTTTACAGCTAAGGTACGTATCGTATTCTCTATTTCTGTTTTTATTCAAAATAAAGATGAACAAACAAAATAATAACAATAAAAGCTTAATTTTAGATATAAACCTTTGGCTTCTGTATTGATCTCGGGTACTCGTCTCCTTAAACCAATCAATCCCTTGCTAAAATAAAATCATCACAACAATCAAATTATGCAATTTTTTTTTTTATATTTATAAGCTCCGTTTTACCATATCGATACCCCTTATACACATTTCTTCCGTAATTATACTGTCCTATATTTTAAGCAAAAGAATAAAAAGTAAGCTTTCTTTTTCTTCCTCTTTTATACAATGAAGTCATACCGTCCTAGTGGGTTTTGCTTCGCCCGTATAGTTTCTTAAATGAGGTAAGCTTATAAAACTTTGAGATTCCGTAGAAGCTAAATAAATAAAAAATTGAATGAGAAACGACACGTTAAACCCTTCAACTCATGAACAAAAGTACCGTAGTCTGTTGCATTGTGGACTTGAAAGAAGTCGTCCATTGGTTCGTGTCGTAAAGATAACATTTTTAATATGTACAAAGAAAAAGAAAAAAAAAAAAGAAAATCAGTTTCTTTTTTCTTTTATATACGAGAGCGTTGTTTAAATAAATTAGGTTAAAAATTGCATTAAAAAAATATAAATGAGCCTACACTCTAAGGAAGGAATTTCCGTGACGATCACTTGATCAAGTACTGTCTTAAACAGAATTATTTTTTTACTCAACTAGTATCATTGTTAGGCTTGAAACCAAATAAATCAGCTTGTGAATACACAGCCGATGGGAATATCATTGCTAATAAGCTCTTCAAGCATGGAAACAAGGTTTTTACAGGTAAGTTTTGTAATGAGTAGCTTCTATATTGAACTGGGCTTTTATAAAAAGAAACCTCTGTTTTTTCTCCTACTACAGTAGCAGCCTTTCAAACTCTGTTTTTTTTTGTTTAAATCACCTTGATTACTGACCTCATTCTGGTAATGACGCTTTAAGGGACAGACAAATTGTATTAAGCAAGCACAATTGGGGTGCGCCTAGTTATGGTGTAAGATCGGATACCTTTATTGGCATCAAGACGTCAACATAGGTTGTTGTCTTAAAGTCAATGCAAATTCATTACAATACTCATATGTTTATGATGTCTGCGTATTATATAGCTTACTTTCAGCTTAAATTTTGGATTTACCCTAATATTTCTACCAAGATTCAGATCAATAACGAGCGCAAGAGTAAAAGAGTAACAATTGAATTGTCAAAATAAGTGCCGTTCATTGAAGATTCAATATTCCCTATTACATTATTTTTGATTGTATATGATTTTTATAAGTCGTAAGGACAGTTGCATAAAAAAGTGTAGCATTCATCTCTCTCTCTTTTTTTTTTTTACCTCTGGCCTCAAGTTTACTTCACATGAACAAACTGTACGACATTAATGTTTGTCTTATATATGTATTATTTTGCCTTTTTAGCCGCCTCCCAGACATTCTGTAATAAATGACCAGTGAGCATAATTACAAATGCGCGATTGGAATAGGTTTGTTTTCAAACGATGTGCATGACTCTCTGACTTAATACTGTTCAATTCGCAAGGTTTCGATGAGCATTCTACATTGTCTGTTGCTCATGTCATGGACTCATTCAATATTATCGAACTTTTTTCCATAAAGAGAGAGTATGGTTTACATATGTTTATTTACAACACCATACAACCTGAAATATTATAGGAAAAACGAACCGATTTCTAAAGAATGGTTTATTAAAAAGAGAGAGGAGATAGTGTGTGATCCTTATAGAAGCAAGAACGATTTTATTGATTTTATATCGGAAATGTTTTATTATGGTATTGCGTTTTCAAACTTCAAAGAACTTCTTTTTAACATTCAAAAGACGGACGAGAAGCTGGAAAGGTTTAAAAAAGGCCTCACTTTAAAGAAAGTGTTGATGGAATATCTCTCTCACCTTGTTCTGATTGCGATTGAAGAATTAGAGGTGTCTGACGAAATTAAAAAAAGTAGATATTCCAATGATTTCAACGAAGCAAACATCCGTTACTGCTTTGTGTGTCCCCAGTCTCTTCGGGATTTCGTGACTGAATGCTTTGTTGAAGCTGAAATCATACAAGAACATGAAGTTCATGAGCGAATCTCCTTTGTTACTGAGGTGGAAGCGGTCGCCTATAGTCTTCTTTCTTTGGACAGCAGATTAAACGAGCTTACTCCTAACCAAAGTTATCTTATTTGTAATGTGAGTGAACTTGCTTTTGGTATAGCTGAAATCAACGTGGACACTACCGAATCTCTTAGTACGGTTGAATTGCTCTATGAAAATTCGGATTATGGATGGACTGTTTTACAAACCACTTTTAGAAACTATTTAAAAGCAAACAGTATTAAACTCAATTTAAATAATTCAATTATAGAAGATTTGGTCATAGACTTCACGAGCCAGTTCAAGAAAAATGCATTATACAACCAGTTGCGTGTCCAACAAAAATTCTTTCCAGACCATGATGATTCTAACAAGAAAAACCACCAAACGAACGCCTTCATCCATTTTCTGGACGCTAATGAAACCCCAATCACAATATCCTTTAGCGATTTAAACGAATTTGTCTATCTTCCATTTATGAAACACCTTACTCAACGCATCATGGGTAGTTTTAGACGCCTGGAAAATCGCAAACTCATTTTATCCGGCAAGTATTGTTGCGACCCTTACTTTATCGAGTACTTGATTTACGATAGCAGCAAAACGCTTTTGGAACATGCTAGTATTATCTGTGATGGTCACATCAAGGAGTCTTTCGGGGCTGTCTCTGCAGCAATGAGAATAAATGAATTTCAAATACCCATTTCATTTGATACTGCAGTTGATGAAACTGAGAATGACAGTATCCATGATACTGAGAATACGAATCAAAATTTTGATTTTGTAATTGGAATTGGTAAGACACTCTTATTAGCCCTACACATACATTTCACTTTAGATTTCATGTCATTCTACTTGTAGATTTTGGCTCGGCATTTACTGGGTGCTCTTATATGGATCTCAGGAATGGTAAAAATATCATCAAGACTATCAAGGCTCATGAATGGTAAAAAAATAAAGAAAATAAAAATAGAAATGGCATGTATAAGTAATAACGTCGTTAAATGATATAGGCCTGGAGCAAAGCTAAACATATCGGACAAGATCCCAACTCGATTATCACCACATGACATCACGCAAGAATTTAACACTTGGAGAAGAAAAACCAATTTCAGGGGTGTCAATGATGAAAATCGTGTCATTCATAATTTTTTGAATGGCATGGTAATGTACTGTTCAACATCAACAACAGAAGAAATGGCGCCTGGTGTCCATTTTTTAATGCATTTGAACGACCACGTAAAAAAGGTTGTAATTGAAAATGAGACAAAAGGCAAGATGAAAATAGAAAACCCGCGGTTCAGATACATAATAACTGTACCAGAATGGTGGGGTGATTCTTATAGAAATCATTTAGTTGAAGCAGCTATCAAATCTCAAATTATTGGAGAAAACGAGATGAATCATCTAACTTTAATCACCGAACCTGATGCGGCCATTCTTTCCTGAAAGAACTTGTTGTATAATCATTTTGGAGACTTTAGGAATGAAGGCAAAACGTTTATTCTATGTGATGCTGGCGGAATAACCGTAAATGTTTATACTTACCACTGCCAGATTTAAGGGGGCGAATTGAAATTCTTTCAAATTCATGAAAGCTCCCAAGATTATTGCGGTTCTTCAAAGCTTAATGTACGTTTCAGCGACTACATTTACAATATGTATAGCTACGTGGATGAGAAAGAAGTTAAATATAGAGATATTGTTTCTGTCGAAACCATGGATTATTTTGAAAACGTATACAAGGTATTATAGTCTTATTTTTTCCCTTTCTCCAAAATGAATGGCTAATATACGTGAACTTTATTTTTATATTTTAGCCACGTTATATGCAATATTTAACAGATAATGATGATGGTTATCACGATTTTGATCTGCATACCTCCAACGTGTCAAAAGCTATATCGAAGAAAAACAGTGTATTTTTAAACAATAATACAATTCTTCGTATCAGCAATGAAGAGATGAAAACTTGTATAGTCGATCCCGCCGTCGATCCTGTTCTCAATATTTTAAGAACCCATTATGAGTTAAACAAAGATGGTGGAATGAGCATTGAAGGGATTATTATGGTCGGTGGTTTCTCTCAATGCAAATATCTACAAAAGCGGATTAAAAAAGAGTATCGAGATGTATGTAAAGTCATTTATCCAGATGAACCGATTCATGCCTTTTCTCGAGGTGCTGTTGAATACGCTTTGAATCCATCGAATATATCAGTGAAATACATTGGCCCGTCAATTTTTTTAGAGGTTCAAAAGCCTTTAAAAAAATATGATCTGATTCAGCTGAACTGCTTAAAATTGAAAGGTCCGGACAGTAAATATTACTTGAAGAAGCATCAACAATATTTTGTCAAGGACGGCCAGAAAGTTAAAAGAAAGAAGTTTCCTTATTGTTTCTCTCAACTCATACTTGTTGAATATCCTAAAAGTGCCGTTATCGGTAATTACCGTGAATACATGATACGTTGACAGTGCTTGATGAAACTAATTGTTTTTTATAGCTATTCATTCCTCTCACGCTGTGTTGGGAAACAAAAGAAAACAGGCAAAGATTACCGAAATTAGGCTTGACACATACCCAGCAACCATTGGGATCAAAAATGGTAACTTGATTGAATACAGGGTTCTTGTTAAAGTTTTTAAGGATGAGGCTATTGTTCAAATTTCACATGGGAACCATGATACACTTTTTGACTACGGGTCATTTTCTTTAAGAAAAAACAATTTTCAAAGCATGATTCCTACTGATGAACTGTTATGGAATGTTCTTATTGATAATTATTTAGCAAACTTTAACAAGGATGCTCGGTACCACATAGACCAGTTTTAAAAAAAAGTGTCAACAGGATTCCCCTTATCTCTTTTTCTTGAGATTCTCAAATAAATGACTGGTAGGCGTGAATACAAGTATGTATTGAAAATAAATTTGTTTGTACATTAACCAAAGATTTTGGAGCAGAAGCTGAAGCAATTGCCATGTTGGGTGGGCTTTTTACAATGCAAATATTTACAACAGTGAATCAAAGATGAATATTATACAATTTCAATGATGATCCGATCAATCTCTGTTTGAGCTGTACAATATGATATAAATCCACAAAAATACACCCACAAATAAACAGGACCGTTCATATATTTTAGAGGTTGGTGTCCGTAAAAAAAAAAAAAAAACGATCCATATCAATCGAGTTGCATAAAGATGAAGGGGTCTCATGGTAGATATCATTTGAAGAGTTGCTTACAATGTTTTGTCGAGAAGGATTAGTAACAAAGTCGGAGAGACCATCACTATTTCTCTCAAGTCATTACATATTATATCCTACAAGTGTTTTTATTGTTAACTGTCGTGATGGGTTTTCTTTCCCTAACCATACATGCATAATGAGAGGAATTGTTTTACAGCTATTTATTTTTTTGACGATGGTGAAGACGCAAAAAAGAATTACGTGATAGTATGCCAAACATGTTAATAGAAACCAGGTCTCATATTCCAG
Source organism: Mucor saturninus (assembly GCA_016758985.1). NCBI lineage: Eukaryota > Fungi > Mucoromycota > Mucoromycetes > Mucorales > Mucoraceae > Mucor > Mucor saturninus. The sequence goes on along the minus strand of JAEPRD010000220.1, from coordinate 22,759 downwards.
CAATAATATGCGTACTGTTGAATACAAGGTCAAGATTACAGTTATTCATGAGATGCTGCAGCTATAATTGTATGTTAAATATCAACAAATATAATTGACATCAAAAATGTATGAACTTGGCCATTGATGAAAACTAGATTAACAGTCTTTTCTTGTTGAACATTATTTAGTGAAAACTCAATCGTTGTATCGATTACGATGTACCCTCTTTTCAATTAAATCATGAAGTCAGAAAACGAGAACGACTAAATCAGGGAGAGGGGGACCTGTGCATAAATATAATAATACGAGTTCAGGCTTAAAAGTCATGTGTGGTTAAATAAACAATCATTTCGTCCTGATATAAAGTTCTTCTAGTTAAAAATAGTAAAAATAAAAAAAGAATGATATTGAGGCAATAGGTATTACTGACTGTTTTTTTTTTTCATAAGGCTTTTTTTTTTTTTGTAAAATGCTACCTTTAAACTTGCTGGTGTGGCATAGGTGCTGAAATATCCATCCTTCTTCCCACTTTTATGGCATTCTTTCCAGTTCATTATTTCTACCGACTGTTCGAATTGAAGAGCATAATCCATATCGGGGGACTGAAAAAGGTTGGCAGCTTTTAAAGCCTTGTAGTCCTCGCTGTCAAAGTAATCAGATATGATTCCTGGATTTTCCTTGCGGTCGTGACGGAAGCGTAACTTTTGTCGTGTTTCCTCATGACTTAAAAGCTTAGACAGCTGATCACCAACGGGCATCCTCTTCATTGTTTGGGCTGGAATCAACGCACTTTTTTGGAATACTAGTTTCAGGTAAAATTTCATCAGTGCTGTCATGGTTGATCCCAGTCTTATTGATTTGTCGTAGCGTTGCTTTGTGTAATATCAAATGTGCCGGCATCGGTGATAACTACACATGGGTCGCCTTTTTTAAAATATTTATGTTAACAAGTACTTGTATACATGATTCCGTCGTCTGCGTAGGCTAGTGCGCGTTTTTTTAAGTAGACTATCTGGTGTTGAGGCACTAGTAATAGCTCTTGAATGATAAGACAGATATAGGTTATTAACAATGATGTCAATAATAAAGTAGTTATGAAGTGAGCACCAGACTGGAAGTAGTCAACGTAAGAAATCTTATAATATAAAGTTTAAGAATAAAAAGATAATCAACGATGATTTTAATAGTGCCTAAGCAATCTGAATATACAGTAATTGCCAAGATTAAAAAAAGAAAAGTAATTATGTTATTATAAACAATATCTTTTATAGGGTTTGATAACGATGAGATTCAAAGCGACTGTGAAATATGAAACTTTGATTTAAATTTTACATGATAAGTAAAGACCTAAGATAAACAAGACGTATAAAAAGTTGAGGGAAACACAAAGGAGTCAATTACAAATTATTAGCAAACTAGATTTTAGTCAAGATAAAACTGTTGTAATATTTAGGATATATCCTATCCTATGTAAAACCAAGTCAATTTAGATTGGCATAGCCCCTATCACATTTACGAGTTTTTGGAACTGTGAGCTTGTCTGATCAACAAACTTCAAGTAAATCTGATGTAATGGATTTTTCGATGTTTTCTTTCTCCATCAGTTCTCTAGCAATTCTGTATAATTTTTGTATTGTTGCATCGTCTTTATGTTCCATAGACATCAATGATGGTTTTCGTTTACAAAAAAATACCCCAATAGCCAACAATGGGTGAAGTGAAGGTTGAATAAGGTCCTCTTTATTTGTATCATGAACAATAAAAAAAAAAATGTTTAACAAAGGAATCCTGCATTACTTCCGGATGCATCAAACTGTTAAGAATGAACACACACAAAGCAAAACCAGACACAGATGGCAAGTCCACCCTCCGACTTAAAGATACCATGATTTCGGTCGTCATGACCAGCAGCTCCCGGACATATCCGAGATACTCGTCCACAAAGAAATGGACAAACGCACCGTTCGATTGAAGGCGGCTAAGAATAAGAAAGAAACGTTAGATTGGATGCACAAAATTAATGTCAATGATAAGAATAACTTACTGCAGCCCGTCCATTAATTTGTGAACGAGTAAATCATCCACATCCGCAGCGCTAACACGGACTTCCAGACGAGAGGTAAACTGCGTCTCTTCGTGCTCCTCAAGACATCGTTGATACATTTCCTGTTTAGAAAAGAACGAAAAAAGTTAGACAAAGACAATCAAATAATACTACAAAAGCACTTACGACACCCTTCCTCCAATGCCCGCTGGCATGAGCAATAGTTGCTCTGCTCTTTGCGGGAGACCAATCCTCGCCGACGGCACCGTTAAACCGGGCCTTCGCTCTCGTAAAAGGAATCTTGACGTCATTGTACAAGATTACCTTGAAGGCCTCATACACGCCGGGAGAGGGGTTGTGTGCGGACATACCACCAAAGCGGCCAAGGCACATGTCATGAGATTCCGAGGTAGTACCTTCACCACCGAACAGTTTTCCCGCAGCGGAACAGAACTCTTCTTTCACAAAGCTGATTACCGGGCGGTTCTCCACGGCAGAGACAGCAAAAAAGTTCATCGCGATGTCCACCCTGACATGAACCGGAGAAAGATTGGACCAGTCAATCATCTTTGACAGGACAGAACGATAACCAACTTCACGCAGAGGAGCCTTAAACCCAAAGACGGAAAGAACAAACCGGAAGTGACGAAAAACTGCCAAAGACTCTTTTTCGCGGACCAAACACTATGGCTGATTTGTTGTTTGTTGTAAAAAACTTTGTTGACCATTTTTTATTTAATTCTTGATACACGTAGAATTTGAAAAGCAGTCCCAAGAATTTATTTTTTGTCTGAGTGTCGGGCTGGGAGGTGTGGACAGAGCCATCCCAGGCGGAAAAGGAACCTGCTTGTGACAAATATTTCCCCCTCACACACCTAAAATAGAGTTGTAAAAATCCCGGGCACACTTTTTTTTTTAGAACAAAAAGCTTATATTCTCATTTTAATCATGATTAAAATAATATATGTCCAAAAATATTGGACTTTAATTATGAGGAAAGTGTGGTGGTCCAGTTTTAATGTTTCTCTCTGCTTAAATTTTTTTTTTTTTGGCATATTAAAGTCCAGATGCACTCTAACCTATAGCCATGTCACACAAACCGAGTGTATCATATTGTTTGTGCATTATTGTGTTGTAAAAGTAGATTAAATATAACAAACATGATACTGTCATTGATTCTAAGATGGGTGTTATTTTACTACTTAACGCATTTTTGAATAATTATAAAGAAAAAATCAATGAAAAGAAACTCAATAACACGCAAAACCGAGGTTGTAATAACAGAACTTGAAAAAATGGATTTTATTTTGGACATTTAACCTGAACCCTTTCGATGGGGGGTCATGAATACATCATTCAGCTTGAGGGGAGGAGGGGAGTCGCTTGACTTATTTCCATCTTCACACGTTTCAACGAAAGAATACTTTCGCTTGTTTCTGTATAGGGACTTGATTACTTTGGCGGATAGTTTTAAAAGATGTATCTTCCACAAATACAGATGCTTCAATGTACTTCTCAATGTATCTAACTCTTATGTTTCCGTCGGTAGATGAAGATCAATGATATTTTGTGATATGATGACATCCTTGTAACAAAACATCTGCGTCATACAACCTATATTTCCCACAAAGTCAAATGATAGCACTTGATTTCTTGAGTCCTTGGTCAGTGTGTTGATGCTGCTTAAAATACATGAGTTTATGCGGGCATTTTTGCTTTGTTGATGGGTATCATCCAATAATACCTCCGGCAACCCTTCAGACTTTCGCAAGTAGGCCATCTCAGACTTTGATGAAGCGCACTTCCAGAAATGAAATCCTCTCACACTAGTATAAAAAATTGTGGTGAGTAAATAAAATTTGTATATATATCTGACAATTGATTTAACTTACAGAATCTCTACTACGTTCAGTAGCTGGTATTTTGGGGACTCCCGTATAAATTTAACTGAAGTACCCATAGGTAAATCAATAAACGGCCGACTTGCCTAAGGTCAGACCGTGGTCACTATGAACTGCTACCAAGGTTCATTGAAGAGGAACAACCGCACCAAGGTTGTAAACCTCTTCCACAAATGACTGTGTAAAGGTCAAATGTGACTACAGCAGACTTGCTAAAGGTCAACTGAAGTGTTAAAGCCACCAACCTCCAAACCTCCTACCATCCGATGATTTTACAGGAACTTGCCTAAGGTTCACTGAAAGACAAGACTTGACCAAGGTCTTTGCCTTTTTGATAACACATTGACCTATTCACGTTTATATGTGTACAACCTGCCTATGAAGAATGTCTTTGATGCTGCTGCTTGTATGCGGATGGGATGTTGGACAGATCTTATACTTGGGGTCTAGCAGTTTTTTTTACGGCCATACTTCGAACCTTATCGACATATGCTTCATCTCCGCCGGGTTGATTATCTTCATTACTTATTTCAACGCGGCTATTCTTAACCTCCAACAATTTGACTGAACTCTCCGCTTGATTACCAATAGCAGCAATCGAAGCGGCTGAGATCTGAGCCCGTGTCTTATTCTAAACATAACGAAGCTGGTTAAAGAATAGTTTAATTGCAATTTTTTTTTTATCTTTACCAATGCTTTGGCTTGTATGTATATATTTTTGAAAACAGTTGTTGTCTTCTTATCTCTATATTAAATTAGCTATGTGTTAGTTTGACGACTTCTGTACCACAGTCAAAGTAAAATAAAGAAATATATCTACCTGGATTCAGTTTGAATTTTAGACACCACTATAAAAAAGGATTCACGTGACACTTCCCACTGATTGACAACTGAAAGGGCACGCTTAATACAGAGAATGTCTACACCTACGTATGTTTGTAAATTTTTACACGTACTTTTTAGATTCACGTGATCCATTCTTTTTCTGACATACCTTTGATCTTTGAAAAGACCTAGAGGGTGTAGCATAAGTGGGAGTTTCGGCGCCAGTGAAATGCCACTGCCTTTGTCGTTTTTAGCCTTGTACGAACGACGACCCACTCAGGTAACGGGGAAGTGTTGCTTATATTGAATAATAGCCGTAGCCGTGATAATAAAAAAAGAGAGTATATCTTTTTAAAAAAAAAGTAATATTTTAGCGTTTTTTATAAAAACCAAAAGTTGTTATTAACTAACCTTTTCCCAATTTTATTACTTCTCTTAGAAAGGCGGTTTTATACAGGATATGAATAAAAAAGAAAAAAAAAAAAGATGAAGAAGGGAAGGAATTTTTTTTTTAAATGGGTTTTATTTGTAGACTGATAAATAAGAGCTGGCTTATGTCAGGATGACTTAATTGTTTATTCAATCAGAAAATCATGTGAACGAGTTTTATTTATATACTGATAAACAAGAGCTGGATTATGTCAGGATGATTTAATTGCTTATTTAATCATCCATATGTTTGAGCCTTCACATACTAGAAAACAGGCGTAGTCATAGACGTACATAGAGAAAAAAAGACGTAGGTGTATACATTCTCCTTAATACACTGTAGCTCAGCCATTTACAGTGTAGGCCCAGCTATTTAATAACATTGTTGTAATAACCGATTCATTTATTTTGAAGTTGGAGACTACTTTCAAAAGGAATACCCTCAGATCTTTTAATGATTTCCTTTTCAAAGGTAGCAGCGAATCTAGAGAAGGTCGGATGTGTGACTTTTTGGAGGTAGTGCCTGTTGATAAAATTGTACTGCGGATTCTTGTCTTCTGGTTTCATACTTTAAAACTGGTAAAAGAACAGATTCTAGAAGCTGCAAAAAAAGCCAGGTACGCTCCAGGTAAGACCTTCATCAGATCACTCCAAGCTGTATAAAGCTTTTTTTGCTTGAGCCTGTACTGGCGTCTGTGCTTTGACAGGGTCTACAGTATTGGTAGGTTGGACAGAAACACGAGAAGAGTCGGCATCACTGTCAGAATCACTGGCGTCCATTGCTTGTTGTTCTGCAGCGTCATTGTCCCCACCAACGCTGTAGTCGTCATTACAGTGCATGTCACCATTATCTTCGAAGGAGAAATCGGGTGCAGTCTCCTCTCCGTCAATTGAACTTTCAGAGCTATAACCACCGAAAGAAGCTCGATAACGTTCTTCAGCTTCAGCTATAGTTCTTTGAACTTCCTCATTGAATTCTTTATTATATTGGACAGCCTGATCATAAAGTTGTTGGTCAGTTTTTCTTCTTTTAAATTCATAAGGTGCCATTTTTAGTTGTATATATAATAAAGAATTTTTTAATTTTTTTTTTTTTTTTTTTTTGCAATTCATCAATTAGAGGTCTGTGTGGGGCTCGGAGGTCTAAATGATTTAATTTTTTTGAATTGGAGGGATGATTGTCAAATGCATAAGGCATGTCAACATTACTATTCCCACCAACTGTTTATTCCAGAGAAAGTAACAGCATATCACTTTAGGATAGCATAATATGCAAATAATTAAATCAAGTTATCAGGGGACTTGATCCGTAAATAACTGCAGTTAGTTACGGCCATTTGTTCAAATAAGTCTTATTTATTACCGCTCTTAGTTCCAATTAGGGTGGGGACTTTTGACCTTGAACAAAGATAATGCAAAATATTGGTTGTCTTGTCCATCTTCTTGCATCAATTGTTGATAGAAAATTAATCAAGTTTTCCAAATATCCTGTTTGAATTTGCTGCAATGACTGAGGAAAACAAAAAGAACAAACATCCTCCAGTTTGTAATCTTGTTTCTTTGGTAAACTTAAACCAGAGAGTTTTCCATTGAAGCCAGCTACCTGGATTATTGGTATCTTTATAAGAGGAACACCTTGGGCACGGATATACGGTACTTCCTTTATAAAATTGTTAAGATGACACTTTGATGCACTGACGGCTTTAAGCTTGTCTTTGTATATCTTTTTTACTGTTGCTTTCTTGGCCATCTCTCCAGTACAGCTATCTACTATATCTTCATCATTTTGAATCATCACCAACCGCAAATCCAACTTAAATTTACGACCAGTAGAACTATCGCTTATGATGTCGCCCCTAAAAGCAGTTAGACGAAGAATAAGCTGCATAAAGTCCCAATAAGATATTTACCATCGCAATAAAACATCTTGTTTTCTTCCTAAAAACGATTCAAAGATGTTCAAGCCAAAAGAACAGCTTAAAACAAACCTGGCACGCTTAAAGCACTTGCGCGAGACAATTGAAATGCGTCCCTGCTATTTACAGTGTAGCCACAGCCATTTAGAGTCGGATCACACCTATTTGCAGTGTAATCCTGCTATTGATAGTCCAAGGTAGTTGCATTTTACCTGTAAATTAATACTGAACCCTTGGATTTAAAAAACATGGAAGTTTTTTTTTCTTCCCCTGCTTAAAAATCGAAGATGTAACTCCAGAATATATATTGGTAATCTGCTTCCGAATACATCTGAATGAACTGCTTTGAGAAGACCCACGGACGATCCATATGCATGTCAAGACTACGCGGAATTATTTTTAATAAGTGCTTTCAAAATATTTATAACTTTTGATTAATTAACTTACATGTAAAGATAGATGTTCTGAATAACTTTTTCTTGGATGTTTTGTGGCTTATACCATTTAGTAGTATTCACAACATCAGCAAGTGTTTTCATATTCTTGACCTATATGTAAAAGCAGAGGTTTTATTAGTCACTAGAGATCATTTTATATCATGTGAAAATGACCTTTTTGAATTGAGTGACTATTTTCCGATGTTCTGCCCACTATTTATCTTGATTGATGATGTATTGTTTGAGCTATAAATAGCAGGGAATACACTGTGAATCGCTGGGATCACACTGTAAATGGCTGAGCTACAGTGTATTAAGCGTGCATCACCATAAAAAAAGGTTCACGTGACACTTCCCACTGATTGATAGTCTGCACAGTGTATTAGGCCGAGCGTACAGCCTACTTAAAACGATCTTATTTTTCAGTAAACTACAAAATATAAATAGTTAATACATCTGTAGGGAGAGCCTAGTTTGTATATTAATAAATACCCAGCAAAGTATCGGTGCTTATGAAACGCGCGGCCTTTCTTCTGCTTTTTTCTTGGCCGCTGCATCACCAAAAAAATGTAAGAACGCGAGTTTTTCAATTCATTCAGATAGGGTTTACATCTTTTCTTTCAACCTAATTGATATAATAAAGTAGATTGTTAGATAAAAAAAAGTTTGTCTTATAGTTTGTTTAGATATATAAATTTACTTCTTTTCTGAGCTTTTTTTAAACCTGCTTTTTTAATTGTATTTTTGTACATGGTTTTTTCAGCTACTAAGGACGCAGACGACTCAATAAGTTCAGACCGTCTTGTTGTTGTCATTATTTGTTTTCTATAAAAAAGAGCCAAAATTTTGACAAGAAAAAAGGTGGTGCATTCGTCTTTCGTCCCAGCAATTACACTATACCATATACTCAAATTTATATCAAAAAAGAAGAGAGATGCATTTTATTTATTTCGCCACATAATAAGCTGAGTTAAAAAAAAAGAAAAGCCATCATGCGAGATTGTAGCTTATGTCATCATTTACTATAATTTTTTTTTGATTATCAACATTGTATTTGGAAAGTTTGATAACTATGCTTTGTATATTTTTTAAAAATTGGAATTCAGAACCTGTCAATGAGCGAGGAATTTGTAAATAAGTGTTGATGCAAGTTTGACAAATCGAATTATAGCCGCGATTATTGTTATAAATGCATTTGTTTAACTGTCTTTGTCCATCCTTAACACGGATAGTTCATCAAGCTGGCAGACTAGGGCCTGTTCTTCCTAATTGTTGAAGGCATTTATAAACAAGTGATAAAAGCGGTTACTTTTATTCAAGATATGGACAGATAACATAATTCCGGATGGGCTTTATGTGAACGAGGCTAGCTCCTTTGGCTACTTTGCTTATTTTAGTGGGTCTGTTCTAGTCTCGGAAAAAATCAGGAAAAGGGTAAAGATAGTAATAGTGGGGTATTTAAGGATAGGCTGATGGTAGTCAAGGATCTAAAGACGGAGAGAATGGAAATGCTGACGGCAATAGAGAATTAAATAGTCGACATATATCCACTAACATGAACCTGACTATTCCAAGGAATCAAAGTAACGCGTGGAATAAAGTTGGTTTTTTATTAATATACGAAGTTTTTTTTTTTTTTTTATTTGGTTGCTTTTAATTGCCTTGAACTATAATACACAACACATTAATTTTTTTTTTTTACATCCAAAAACCCTCCAATTCTCATTGTCTCTATTTACCTGATAATAAGGCCTTTTCGGCAAACCATTTAACATCAACATCTTTATCTTTACTCAGTTTCTTGAGAACATCTGCCACTTGCGTATCCACCAAGGGAGCCGTCGTAGGATCCTGTTTTAAAATGGGTGCCAACACCTCTAATGATTTAGCCACGTTAAATCTGACATTGGGGATAGGATCATCGACCAATTGAAGCACGGTGTCAAGCACCTTTTCCTTGATAATATCAGGCGTAAGGGACGTAGCCATCGTCTATTTTTCATTATCACACATTTTTTGTTAAACCCTGCTATTTGTTTTCAAAAAAAAAGATTTGTACAAACTTACGGTGAGGGCGAAAAGGGTAGTCATACGGTAGAGATAGTTATTATTGTGTGCCATCCCCATAACTTGAGGTAAAACCGTGTTTTTGGCCCAATCATGACCAAAGATCTCGACTAATTTCTTAAGGTTGGTGGTAGCAGCGTCTCGAATGGAGAAGACGGCATCGCCCAACCAGGACAGACACAAGTTAAGCAACTTGTCATCAAAGAACCCAACACCCAGTTGAGACGCTAACAACGGGATATATTCTATAATTGCTAATCTCACTCTCCATTGCTTGTCCTCTGCTAAATCCACAATAGCCGGTAAAAGCGATTGCGAAAGACGGTCCACACCAATGACTTTTTTTAAAGGGTAAGTAAGGGGAAATTTCAAATGTCATACTAGAAGGGTTTTACCTTGGTTTACGTTTTCAAGCTTGGAAATGATATTGAGTCGAACATCGGGAAAATCATCCTTCAGTAACTGGAGGAATAAAGGTAAAAGGTATTCAATAGTCCTGAAGGGGTGGAGATGGGGTTTAATAACCAAATACAAAAAACAAAAAGAAAAAGGAAACTTACAGGTCTTTGCCGAGGATGGGAGCGAATCCACTGATATTGGTAGCAACAGCAGCACGTACATGTTGATTGGTATCGATGACTAATTCCTTGATGCAAGGAAGGATCTTTTCAATGACGACAGATTGGTCCACTTTCTTTGCGAACGTAGGTGCTTGACCGATCGATAAAATTTTGACTTCTCCTTCACTGTCCTTAATCAAACTCACAAACAAAGTAACCAATTCTTCACGTGTAATTGATTCGCCGAAAGCATCACAAAGCTTTTTTTTTTTTTTTTAGAACAATGAATAGTTATAAGAAAACAATGAAAATATGTGTTTGATTGTATATGAGATTACCTCGTTAAAGTGGGTGGCAACCATGTATCTCACTCGCCAAGAACGATCTTGACCTAATGATTTCAAAGGAGCCAACAAGTATTGTCTTGCTTCGTCATGCGACAACATGTTTGCGATCTGCACCAAATCCTCCACCGTCAATAAACGCACGGTATCCTGATCATCATTGGTCAATCTGAGAAACAATGGCAAGATATGACTGATTAATTGTTGTTGGGTTAATTCTTTGGAGAAATCCGCCAGGGCTTTGGCAGCAGCACGTTTTACCATGGGTGTATCATCTTGGATCAGTTGAGCAAAAGATGTTCTCAGTTCTGCTTGTTGTTCCTCGCTACATTTGGCGTAACCTGCTGCATAAAGACCGCAAGCTGAAATACGGCCTGTAAACCATTCGGCGCTGGAAAGACGCTTTAATAAAGGAAGGAAGTAGTGCGTGATTTGTGAAGGGTTTAATAACTTGACAATCTTGTTCATCGACTCTACCGACTTTTTTTATGGTGTGAGTGTCTAGTTTCTGTACATGTATACATATATATGTTCTCACCTTGTCTCTGACGAGGACTTCTTCTACGGAGGCCAAGTTTTCTAAAGGATTCAATAGATAATGAGCATATTCAGGTCCACCCACATATTCAGAAAAGTTGGCTAATTCCTCTGCTACGGCCAACAATATTTCATCTTCATCGTCAATGGATTCTAAGCACAATAAAAGAGTTCAAGTCATTAATACATAAAAAGTCGCGCGCGGGCCCGTACTACTAATAATAACTTACCGCTTAAGAAGGGAATCAATTCATCTCGTGTTCTTTGTGGGCCTAAAGCCATAGCAATGGTACTCAAGTTTCGAATGGCGTTTAAGCGTAATTGGACATCTTCATTTTTAAGCTCATCTACAAGGACGGCAATAGGGTAGACCTCTTGTTCTTCGCTGGCACGAGTCAAAGGTTCACCGAGATTCTCGGTCGCCGTTGTTGCTGTGGTTGTCGTGGTGGTATTGGCATCGTTAGATGAGGAGTCCAGGCCAGACAATGAACTATCTGTCGTGTTGTTGTTGATGGGATCAATCTCCATGTTTTTAGTTATTGATTGAAGAAAGAGAGAGAAAGGGATAATAGACCATTATTTTTTTGTTTTTTAGTCACATGTTTAAAACTCCTCCCCTCGTTTTTTTACACTCATTGTTGAAAGAAAAAAAAAAAAAGGTTGTCCTTTCTCCTTTCTTTTTCATCCCACTATACAACGTAGTGTGTATGACACCCCCTTTCTTTTTCATTATCACAGTTTTTTTTTTAAGCTGGATGACATCTTCCTTTTCCTATCAAAATAAAGCATGACTTCTAAGAGGAGTTGTTTTTAAATCACTTGCTGCATAATGATGGGGTTGATGTAGAAACTTTTTTTTTTTTTTTTTTTTTTTTTTGGCAAATGACGTTTTTAAATAAAAAGCTTAAATAGGCATAGAACCAAAAAAAAAATAAGAAGTATAAATTAGAAAAAAACTTCTTAAATTGTTTATATATTATATGTCTACTTTTTCCTTTTCTACACAATGTCAACAAATAGTAGCTCAGAAATAGACGTTGCTCATGTGCAACAACATTTAGTCATGGACGACATGTCCTCTCATGAGTCTTCAGCGGTGGAAATTCCTGTGCCGTATCATTTACCTGGTGCAGCCATGACACACGATATCTACACACACGCAAACAGCCTTGTCAAGGCCTCTTTACCCCGCTCTCGCTCTCTCAGCGACCTCGCACCACCTCAACTAGAAAACGATAATCCGACTGCCGAATTTAGCAACCTGGATAAACCAGGCGGTATGCGACGTTACCACGTTGCCCAGCAACAACGTTTCGCCAATCAAAAGGACCCATCTTCTTTTCAACCCGAAACTGCCTTTGAAGAATTATTCCGTCCTGATTCCATCTGTTCCGAACGATCTCGTCAAGACTATACATTCCTTTACCCTGATACACAAGCACAGCCTGTGACCCGTCATTTTTTGGATTATTTGGCCATGACCTCCGTCATGAATCAATTTGCTGGTGAGGACTTGTCCGATTCTGAAGGTGACTCACATACAGATGAAGAAACCACTTCACTGTTACCAAATAAACATACATCAAAGGTGAAAAAGGGAAAAGAAAAGGCAAACATCACAAAGACCTTGTTTCTGCTATTCAAGGCTTTCATCGGTAGTGGTATCCTGTTCTTACCCAAGGCCTTTCTAAATGGTGGTCTGCTGTTCTCCATCATTACCATGTGGGTCATGGGGGGTGTGTCACTGTACTGTTTCCTATTATTGCTCGATTGTAAAAAGTACTTGGCTGGCAGCTATGGTGATATTGGCGGTGTCCTATATGGACCTTGGATGCGTAGTATTGTTCTCTTTTCCATCGCCATCTCCCAGGTGAGTTAATAGTAAGAAAGAGAGTGACATCTACTGAATATAAAGTTTATTCAGATGGGGTTCATGTGCGGTGGTACAATTTTCATTGTACAGAATGTCATTGAGGCCATACGTGCACTGAGTCACGATACGATCCATTTATCAAGTGGAGCGGTATTTATTTTTTTGGCCATCATCCTGATGCCATTGGTTCTAATTCGAAACATTGCCAAACTGTCACCTACGGCCTTACTCTCGGATGTCTTGATCGTAGCAGGCTTAATCGTGCTCTTGGCTTATGATTTCATCGAGATCTTTGAATCGGGTACACCCACTGTGGGTCCCAACATCAATTGGTGGTTTAATTCTGCTAATTATTCCGTCTTTATCGGTACCGCTGTCTATTCCTTTGAAGGCATTGGTAAAAAAAAAAATCTATTTGTTTAAGTTGCACATTCACAGTTACCCCTACTAACACAATTCATGTATATAAATTTTAGGTTTAATTATTCCTATTCGGGACTCGATGGAAAAGCCAGAAAAATTTCCTGCCGTGTTGACATTTGTCATGGTGTTGGTTGCATCCACCTTGTGTGCAGTGGGCACATTGGGCTATGTTGCCTTTGGTGAAGATAGCAAGACCGTGGCATTACTCAATTTACCTGCAGGTATCTTGCCCAATTCCATACAAATTGGCTACGCTATTGCTGTGTTGTTATCCAACGCATTGACCTTATTTCCCACTATTCGAATCATTGAACAGGCCCTCTTTGGTGAACGTACAGGTAAACACAGTCTGTACATCAAGTGGCAGAAAAATACTTTACGTGCATTTATTGTCATCCTGGGGACCCTGATAGCCTACATTGGCGCCAATGATCTAGACAAGTTTATCAGTCTCATCGGTTCCGTCTGCTGCTGTAAGTCAATTTTTTTTTTAAAAAGATGAATGAGTACTTACTAACAAAACAATTATAGGTCCCTTAAGTCTGATATTCCCTCCATTGTTCCATTTGGCACTGCAAGATACCAAGGGCTGGAAACGCTCTGTCGATATGGTCCTCATTGCATTCGGTTGTGGTGTCATGATGTTTACCTTTTACAATACTTCAAAACAATGGGTATCCCAATAATAGAACAACATTTTTTGCATGTATATTTTTCTGCAGTTTGTTCACGTGTTGTGGGAGCTCCTTCCCACACAGTGATTCGGCATTTTTTTTTTTTTTTTTTTTTTTTTTTTTTGCCATGCGTGGGAGTTGTAAACACCAGGAAGCATGCAAGCTTAGCTTTTCGGCTTTGGGGATTCATGTTACCAAAAATAAATCATGTTACAGCGGCTACTGGAATCGGGTAACACAATTAAGACAAGCCCCTCCAGTGGCAAAAGCTTTTTTTTTTTTTTGTATCACACCCTTGATGTTGGATGACAGCTGTGAATGGTAAAGAATTTATGTGCGCCTCTTTTATATGCATAAGGTATAATTGAGTAAAGACTTTTTGAGAATGGAAATACACGCCTATCTGTTTAACTTTTTATTTATCAGGATGCTTTGTATTAAGCTAATTTCCAACTTGTCTTGTGATACATAAATTTGTGGAGCAATTAGGTGTTTTTTTTGGTAGGCAACATAAAAACGACATTGCATAAACAAATGTACATACGTCATATTATCCATTTTGGAACACTTGCTGTGGACAATGTTTAATTTCTAAACTGTACTAACAATAATTTAGCAAAGTACCTATAAAAATATTTTATATCAGAGCGCAGTACATTTTATATTACATTATTCAATAAAATGATAAAAAGCCCTTTGTATTCCCAATAGTTAATTCATCAAATGGATGTACAGGGCTGATATTCACCTCCCAGGAAAAGGGGGTTGAAGACCTTCTTTCTTTTTTTTTTTTCAATCGCATAACTATCGCAAAAGGCAGTTACCACAACCATTTGCTGCGTTTATTCACTATTCTCGTCCAGCCTTAACATGACCAAATGCCTTAAAGCCTCTCCTTTTTATTTTTGAGCCCACTTATTGCTTAAATTGTATCCCTGATATTATAAGCAATTTTTTTTTTTTTTTTTTTTTTTGGTATTACAATAACACAACTTTGCCACGTACTACTTATTATCCGACTATAAATATAAGAGACGTCTTTTAATAATCATTCCTCGATAATCTACTTTTCACTGAAAAAAATAAATAAAAAACTATACAAAATGGGATACATTGAAAACGTCTATATAGGATCTATGACGATATACATTCTTTCGACATTAATCGTAATCGGCTTTATGATCAAGAGCCCGGCGTATAGATCACCCATCACAATTACTGCTCTTTTTTCGACGCTGACTGCGCTTATCTACTCTGTCATGATTGTGATTTGGGGTTTAAACCCAGAGAGCGTGTATAATATGAGTCGAGTGATGACCGCTTTTTACATCATTTCAACATCACTTGCATTTGTACCGGGGTTGGTCGGCTTCCACCGTATCTCCAGAGAGACTGGCAGTAAGATTGGTACCATTTTTGCTATGGTAGGATATCTGTGGGCTTTTGTTTTAATCGTGATGGTTATTGCCATCAATGTGATGATTGCAAAGAATTTTTTATCGGTTTCCGAGGACACGTTGGATGCTATCTTTTACGGACATTCTGGACATGCTTTTCTGGTGATTGTTCTTTATTTAATGACACAACATCATTTACATGGCATGGCCAAAGGAAGTTTGCTGGCTTATACCTTACTCTTTGTTCAATATGAGATTTTCTTCTACGTGTTAACGTATGCTGTAGAAGATACAAACATGTATAGTGCTTTGGCTCTTGTTTTTAACGATTTGGTTATGGCTTTAGCTCTAGTTGTCTCGGTGATATATGGTCATCTTTGGACTACGAAAAGAGATTCAAATCGTGGTGATGTATATGACAAGGTGGAAGTTGCTCTTGGTGAGAATAGTAAATGGTGAACATAATCACATCACCAATGTGATATTTTCCACTTTTAGAATAAAATCAATTAATATTACATGGTCGATTTTTTTTATAATAGCATAAGCAGAAATTTTGACAAGTAGAGAACAATAGTTGGAAAAATGTATAAATTCTTTTTTTGGAAATATTAACCCCAAATTGAAGGATGCTATTTTTAGCCTTTTTTTTTTTTTTTTTTTTTTTTTTTTTTTTTTTTTTTATTCTTGTCGCACAGCTGGTATGGCTGGTCTTTATCAACGGGTGTAGTGCATAAAATTAGATTTTCAATAAATAAAAAGAGCATGCCCTTTGTTAGTACAGTGTAACTGGCCACATGAGATCGTCACGGGTAACACTTACGAAAAATTAAAAAGAGGTAGAATTTATTGTTTTCCGTTTTTGTCGCGTTTATTTTCTGTGTTCCTTATTTCAATGATTCAAAGCTACGATACTAATTCTATGTGTATCAATTCGTCTCGTGTCTGAATTGTACCACATACAAAAAAAAAGGAACTTATTAGTTTAAATCTACAGAAGGCGCAGTGATTCCAAGAAGACTTTAAAACCAATAATAAATCTTGTATCAACAATGTTTATTTTAAAAAATAAACAAAGGGCTGATTTACAGTGGCCAATTTTCTTCTTATTTGGCCAGGGGGGTACTAAGATATAGATTTGCATACGGAGGCTTTTACTTTCTGTCCGAACATTTTCTTTTACTTGCACTTCGGTCCGTTTTTATGGTAAAATTATTTAAAAAAAAAGAGAGTGACAATTGAACAGCAGTATCTCGTTGAAAAACACGCATACGAGATAATGTTACAGAAGACGCCACATTTGTTACATCTATCAAGTTTAGTAACAAGTGTTTGTTTGTGTTGACTGTCTCGCCCATAAAGTCAATGGCTTTATATTCTACTTATAGTGTGCACATAAATTACCCGGTATGCTATTAACAAAAATTATGGTACATCCGTAATACGCTTAGATTGTGCACAATGTTTGTCTGCATTTGTGACAATAAATAAGACATACTTTCTCTTTTTTTTTTTTCCTTTTTTTTTTTGAATAGTCTGCCATTTTATTATAACAAAACTTTCAAAGCTTACTTCTTTTACATAAATGTTTGGCTTTGAGAAGTCATATTTAACATCAACCATTGTATATTGTTTTCTGGCTGCTGGCATTTTTTACTACCTTTGCAGGGGCTCGGTCTACAGATCAAAAATCACATATTTTGCTCTTCTAGAAGCTCTACTTGCGGCAATCAACTATGCGTTGAGATTTACATTGGAAATACTCATTACCGCGCAGGGAAAGTATGAAACATATATACTTGACTCTGTGTTGTCTGTCTTGTTTATTACATTTACATCACTCGCGTATGTTCCAGGATTAATTGGTTTCCATCGCATATCCAAGCAAACGGGTAGCAAAGCTGGAGTCTGTATGTCAATTGTGGGATATCTTTGGGCTCTTACTTTAGTTCTTATAGCGCTCGTGATCTATATAATTGTTGGAGAATACGAAAACTACAATTTGGTTTTGATCGTGGAATATGGACACTGTGGACATACTTTTCTGGTTGTGCTTCTTTATTTAATGACACAACGACACCTGCGAGGAAAAACAAAAGGAAGTTTAGCTGCCTATATCTTGCTCTTCATTGTATATGAGTTTTTTTTCTTCGCCACCAATTTTGTCATTACATCTGAACTCCTATATTGTATCTTAAGGATTGTTTTCAAAGATTTTGCTCTAGCTGTAGCTCTCATGGTGTCAGTAATCTATGGTTATCTTTGGACTTCTAACAGTAATTCGTGTACGGGTGAAGTGTATGACAAGGTCGAGATCTGCTCTCATGAGGAAAAATTTCTTGTTTAAACCGCTAGTAAAAACAAAGGGGGGTGTTAGTACTTTTTCCCCGTGTATATTATCACATACTTTTAATAACATCTTTAACATAATAATAAATTATTAGTAAACTTATACAGACATTTTTTATATTTAAGGACTTAATTCTTTAAATGGATTATTATAATTTTGTACGAAACGTTTGCCTTCAAAAGGTTTCAACATTGATAAAGCTTTATTTACACAAATTCGAGGTTTCAGAAGTTTGAGTTATTTAACACAAGCCTGAACACAAGTAAATAGAAAAGTGGAACACAAAAGTCAATGTTTAGTTTGCTACACAGCTCGTGAGTGTTCTTCTTTTGTCTTTTTCTTTTTAAAACTTCACGCCCAGGACAAGCGATGCAAAGCATAAATGCTACAATTGATAGAGCGCAAAATTATACCGCACCGATTATTCGTATTTGATGTAACACCTGTCAAATAGAGCAATACGAGCATTATCGATAGATGTTTTTTTCCCTTAATATGACAATTAAGATTGAGTCATTAATATCCAATTATCCCGTCAGATTTTTTTTTGGAGAAAAAATAATTGAGCAGGGTGACAGGGCGAATAAAATGTAGATTTCTTTATAAAATGCTACAACATAATTTATTTAGAGGCAGTAAAGATGATAACGTAAATTGACGATGGTACTAATATGGACTTAATCACAACTCGCAGACATATTTACAAAGAATTGTACTTGTTCTACTAAAAGAGCCATTGGTGCAGTCTAACTAGACACACAGTTACAGGATTTCGTGTCACTCACTTGGATCTTCTTGCACATATTTCCTACAAATATGTTTTGTTGAATCCATTGTCCGATGCAGTCTTGAGGAAATGATTGTAGATAACAGGGTAGACCCCAGAGACACACGTAATAGCTGTATGAATAATAAAGAAATTATGCGCATAGTTGTATCAGGATACTGGGTGTGATAGCGTTTTCTTGATAAGGGGGCTTAAACTTTTTTAAAAATAACCCCATTTTCACACATCATTTTAATTTTAGCACTAGTACCAATGAAAAAAAAAATGCATGTGACATGTTTTGAAGACAGAAAAAAAAAACTGTACTGTAAATGAAAGCAATACACAGAAACCATTTTGTACAAGACCGAGAATTGAATCAATGTCAGTCATGTCAGTGCTGATTTTAAAAATCAAATGAAAAAACAAATAGCAAGATTAAAAAACCTTCACCGGGGCGCAGTCATTTCAAGAGTACTAGTCGTCATGCAATATAACAAGGCTGATTTGGTGGTCAAAATAACAGTTATCTTTTACATAGTGTGTCTTAGGATCGAAATAATCACCATCGTGACACATGAAAAACAGAATCTTTGTTTTAAAAAACCCATTCATCAAGAAAGCAATCCTGTGATTTATGTTGCGGAATGCCATTCGTGGTCTGTAATAGTCTTAAAGACTTACTAATTGATTGGTTATATATACTGTTGCGTCACTACCAAAAATATAGTCAATGATTCATAACCTCCCTTCTGAGATAAATCCTGGTTAGTGTCCACTTTATCACCTGGTATTAAACAGAAACTATGGTCCTACGGTAACACAGCTAAGCGGAATACTATGATTATCTGTAACAAAAAAAATGTATAAATAAGAAAAATTTGTTTTATATCTCCCATTTATGATGATCCTCTTTTCACTAAAACACACTCCACTTTTATTATTTACTCTTTATAAAGATGTCATATCTTGACTACGCTTATATAGGATCGCTAAGTTTTTCTTCTCTCTTGACAATAAGCATTGTTTTTTGGATAATGAAGAGCTCAATTTATAGATCCCCAAAAACCTGGTTTGCTCTTGTATCTGCTTTGTCGTCACTATCAAACTCCATTTTAAATACTCTGGCAAATTTTCGGATCATTAGCCATAACGGAGTCGCCGAAAGTATTTTCTACAATACTTTTGTGATACTTGGATTTGTACCTGGATTAATTGGTTTCTATTGTATTTGCAGCGAAATACATAATAATATTGGTGCGTGTATTGTCATTGCGGGATACATATGGGCACTTGTTTTATTTCTGATAATTATTTTCGTCAATGCAACGAACAATACCAGCGGCCACATCACTCCTTACGCGGTTGTTTCACTCATGCGGTTTGGACATATTGGACTTGCTATTGTTATTATATTTCTTTTTATGATGACATATCATCATTTGCATGGAAAAGTAAAAAAAAGTTTAGCTGCTTATACATTTCTTTGCATTGTGTTCGAAATTTTCTTCTTTTTCTTGAATAATGTAAATCCGTCAGAAACTATTTACAGTCTACTGAAGCTTGTTTTCACGGATCTATCAATGGCTGTGGCAATTCTGATATCTGTTTTTTTCGGTCATCTTTGGACTACGGAAGGCGATTTCATTGGTGATGATGCGTATGGCAAGTACGAGATTTATAGTAGCCATGAAATGTCCCATGCTTAATCACTCAGTGGCGAAGACAATACAAGGGGTTTTAATAAATATACATATATAATTCAGTAACATTCTTTAACTCCCCTTACAACTGCACAAGCTCTTATAGGCCACACAATGTATACATCATAATAAATTTTACGCAGCACAACATTTTCTTTGTCATGGTTTATACCCTTTATTCATAAAATACTAGAGTTCGTCATATTAAAAACATCATTTGAGTCCTTTGTTGGATTTTTCAATTAAATCAGGGCTGCTGGACTGGTATAAATGTTTGATGGTTGCATTTCAGTTTAAGCCTTACATAAGCAAACCAGTAATTTTGTAAAGACAAAAATCGCAATTACGATTTAGTGACACGAACGTTTTTTTTTTTTTTCTTCGCGGAATTTGTTCAGGTCAGGATTTATTGTCAAATTTAAACTCTACAATCAAACAGATATCAGTTCTTATAATTGTTCGTATATAAAGTTAGGGAGAAGCTCATTTTTTTTTCTGATTCCAGCTTTTAAACAATTTCACACCATCTATTTTAAAAAATCACAAGTAGATTTTTGAAACCCCATGGTGTGACGAGGAAATAAAAAATATCTTTACCTCGGATATATGTTTAACTTATGTTATCATTACCATATTACTTGATTGCATCTAGTCACAAAGTAAAAATTTACTGCACATATATGTCCTTTTGAAAGCTAAAAAGACAAACACTTATCAGGAAGTTCTTTTTATAATAGGTATTAAAAATATTACGTATTTTTTTTTTGCATTAACATTAATTAAAACTTGCTACAAGCCATACAAGTTTTTTTTTTTTTTTTTTTTTTTTTTGCTAAGCATATACTTTGTGGTATAGTACTGACGATGCTAATGTAACAAAGCTTAGCGAAATAATTATGTTACAATGTGTAACTTTAAAAAAGTCAGACATATAAACCAAGAACAATTTTTTTTTTTTCTTTTAAAAATTTATTTCACAAATCAACTTCTACGTAACTTTTATATCTTATACAAATGGCTTCTCTTGAATATGCATTCGTAGGATCATTAGTCATTTACTGTCTTTTAACAATTGTTGTTTGTTTCTACATGATCAAAAGCTCGGTATACAGATCACCGATCACATACTTTGCTCTTCTGGCTACTCTTTCCGCATTGTTAAGTTCAATTTTTAGCGCCGTAATCAATATGGACTGGAGCCTTTTTGATACACTTAGACCAGCAATGACAATATTAACTATTATATATACTTCATGTGCGTTTTTACCAGGATTGATTGGCTTCCATCGTATTTCCAAGCAAAAGGACAACAAGGCCGAAGTTTTTATTTCAATTGTGGGGTACTTATGGGCTTTTGCTTTAAGTCTCATGGTTATTGTAGCCTATGCTATGATTGGAACAGATATCGTAATGGACTATGACAATATATTTTTAATCTTAGCGTTTGGACACTGTGGACTTACTTTCTTGGTGACTGTTCTTTGTCTGATGACTAACCAATACTTGCATGGAAAAGCTAAAGGAAGTTTGATTGCTTATACATCACTTTTTATCATATTTGAAATTTTCTTTTTCATCGACACCTTTGCTATTAGATCTGAATCTATCTACTTTGGTTTGACGCTGGTTTTCAATGAAATAACAATGGCATTAACAGTACTTATTTCTGTAATGTTTGGCCATCTTTGGACTACAATAGTTGATTTAGGTGAAACTGATCCATATGACAAGCTTGAAGTTGGCAGCTCATAGGCTTACATTATTAAGTGAACAAAACACAAAGAAGCCGAAACTTTTTTGCCTTCTTAATATTAGAAAACTTAAACTATTTATCCTTCCCCGTCACAACAACTTAAACAATTATCAATAAATTTCTTAATTCATTATACTTTATATTGTAATTCTCAAATGGAATCTTTTTTCTTAATTTGCCTTAGCTGTCCCCAGTCATACCACCAAAGATCCAAACTTGAAATAAGTATTTATTTAGTTTTCTATCAATTTAGAACCATCAAATAACAGCTGACAACTTTTATTATAACTTACGCGGTTACTGAATTTAATTAAACAAAAAGGTCTACCCTACTACTCCAAAATTTCAACTTTTAGAAGGGCTCACAAATAATTACTTTTTTTTTTACGGTAGCATGAAAAAAACTTGATACAATAGACAAGTATAAAATCAATTTAAGTGTTATTATTGATTATTGACTCCTTGTTTTAAACAACTTTTACCATGTGCTTTTCTGGTCTCATTTTTTAGCAGGTAGCACATACTTTGTTCTTGGGAATCACCTGCGTTACATGTTTGAGCCCCGCGTCGTGGCGAAGGAAAAAATTGCATCAAATTAAGCTGAACAAGTTTGTTCCCTATCACGCCTCCCTCGATTTAACAGTGATATGGCACTAGTACGGATTTAGATTTAAAAAGGGACAATTATTATTATATAACAATTGTGATAGTGAGCACCAGACTTTTAGTTGTCAACTTAGTTTTATTATTTATTAAGAATATTTCTGAAGTGATCTTA